>CAEGAF010042756.1:0-10675 GCA_903067075.1 Micropoecilia bifurca | reverse complement strand
TATCTATCTATCTATCTATCTATCTATCTATCTATCTATCTATCTATCTATCTATCTATCTATCTATCTATCTATTGATAGATAGATAGATAGATAGATAGATAGATAGATAGATAGATAGATAGATATATCTAGATATATCTAGATATATCTAGATAGATAGATAGATAGATATATGTCTGAGCCTGACAGCTGCTTAAGATCTGTCAATAAATCAAAGCAATGAGAAAAACTCCTCAACATTATCTTTCTATTTTAAACATCGTAATAAGACAATTAGATGAAACAACAGTCAACAATGCAATGAATCTACTGAATATTTCTCAACAAAAACGGCACAACTTGTTGACAAGTGCCAAATTGACGTTTGACTTCTGAGGTTGTGCTTTTATTTCCATTTGGATCTGTCTACTAGGCTTCGCACTGAACACCTATGTCAACACAACTCTTCCTGCAGATAAAAGTCAATGCTGACTTCATGGATTTTTACGACCTGTGTATTTATTTTGACTCTTGAAAAGCTCAACAGAAAACAAAACTCACTGCAAGTGAGTTTTTAAAAGAGTTTTTTTTTTTTAAACCTTTATACAGTAACTCAGGGAGTGAAGCTCAGAAAGAAGGGAAAACAAAACAAGAACCAAACCAAGGTTCCTATGTATTAAAGCAGCATGTTAAAAAGTACATAAGCTAAATAAGATTTTACTCTTATTGAATACAGTAGTATAGGTGCATTGTTAACCGGAACATTCGATAAATGAAGTGTAATTAAGGAAAAGTGATGCAAAATAATAATGTACAGTATAAATGCATTCCTGACAAATGTTAAAAATATATTAGCAGCATTAAATCAAGTGAGGCATCATCACCTCAAAGCGTATTGAAATATCTGTTAAATGTAGAGATTACTTTTTAAGAAGGTTCCAAAAAGTATAAAAATTTGCATAATTTCCCATTATAGGTACAGTCATCCAGACTGTTTGCATAAGGGTATAAGCCACATAACAGTGTAAATAAGCAGAGTAAGCTTATTTAGGAAGGGGAAATATTCAGCAATTTGTTTCATACCTCTAATTAGCTTTGTAGCTTTAGTGTTGAGAAGACAATAAAATTAGACTAAGATGTTCATGTTAACAGGGGATGAAATGAGTCAGCACACTGTGAAAGGGATCACTCATAATAAACTTCCTAAACTTATTACCGATTCGGTGGCTCATCTGAGATCCACAGAGATTTTAACCTCCTATAACTCAGAACAGCCCACACATTTACTGTTTTGTTTCAGGCTCACAGTTTTTATCGACAGTTTCCAGCTGGAGAAAAAAGACCGAGACACAGTTGTTATGGTGAGATATCGTTTTCACAGAGAGCTCACAAAGAAACAAGCAGTTTACGAATTATAATAGATCTAAATTTACCTTTCATCATGCAGCATATCCGGCTTGTTATTTCTTATTTATATTTAAACCATGTCATTTTATTTATCTGCTATCTGTTTTTGTTTTTTAGGTTTTCCAGCTGAAAGACGCATGTGGCAAAAAGTTTTGCCCCTAACCTCCAGTTTTGAGCCTATTTTTGTCTTGAAGCATAATTCATCTAGAGAACTAGAAGCAAATGATTTTCCTTCATCCTCTCTCTGTGCAGCTGTCTGACAGCTTCTTGTTTTGTCACACATAATCTTGGCGGGATCATCCCATTGCATCTTGCTCAGTGGTGCTGAAGGCCTTCTGACAACAGCCAGGAGCAGACCAGCAGACAGAAACACAGCTCAAAAAGTAATTACAGAGACAAAAGGGAGGAGAAGGACAGATAGAGATGATGATGACAGAGAGCTGTTATTAGATGTGGAAGAACAGTGGACGACCTGGCCCACATGAGCCCTCTGGGTGGAGACGAGGCGGCTGGGCTGTGATAAGAATGAGGCACAAGAAAACCCCACAGGCTAGACAGTGGTGGTCATCATTTGTTTACAACACTGTTTTTAAATCATTTAAAAAAACAAAAAAAAAACCAAAACATTTATATTACATTCCTTTCCAAGGCAAGCTTCTAGTCTAGTCCCACCAAAAGTTCACAGATAACCCAGTTAAAGCAGCATGGTTTGATGTACCAAAGCAAGGTTTTGATAAAACTTGCGCGGCTGAGATTTTTAATGGGAAAAAACAATAACACCACATAAAAACACCTACGCTGGAATGTAGAGATGCTTATCATGAACTGTGCCCTGCTGTCCTGAGCCCAGCGGAGTCAAGGCAGTGTGGTAAGTACTTTATCCCTCAAACACTGATGCGATAAGAGAGAAGCCTGTGCAGTGCTTTGTTCGCCAGCTGGGAGACTGCGTTAGTCTGCGACTGCCGCTGCGAGATCACTGGTAGATGAGAGAACTTAGAATATTTTTAGACGAGCGTTTCATGCAGGGAATCTTACTCCTAAATAATGAGGGCGCCCTGCTCCTGTGTCTGTGATTCAAGCATCAAAGGAGCAGCAAAGAGCTGCAGTCAAGCAGACTTTCAAAGTTCTGGGTGGGGACCACAGAGGATATGGGAGTGAAAATGCACCAGCAACAAATAAAGGAAATAACTGGTGGGAGATTGTGCTGTTATGTAATAATAAAATGAGAGAAAGATTCAAGTTGGGCATAAAATAAGTGGGAAAATTTGAAAAGCCCAAAGCTTTTAGGGAAAAATGACAGAGAGCCAGCATATTCCAGGGAGAGAAATCCAGAAAATGTAATGTTATAAGTTAACACTTGAGAATGACGTGTTTCTGGGAGTTAGTCGAGTTTAGGGAGATTTTTAATTTAAGTGCTTACTACACTACATGTGCGTTTGGAATTTCATCTATGATATGAAGTCTGAAAAGCTTAAAATTATATCACACTTTCAAACAGCATCAACTATTCACAGAATAATTGAAATAAAAGAAATCTCCATGAGGCCTATCCACAGAAACCTCACAAAACAAAATAAGTTTTATGAGATCTTCGAACTTAGAACTGTCTGCTGAAGTCCCAGAAATGAAAAGTTCACCAACAAATGTGCTGAAAGCGATGATCTTTTTTTTTTTTTTTTTTTACCAGATGAGATTAAATACATTTAGCCATACAACATGTCTTTCATATGAAGAGATAACGTAAGAATAAAGATTGAATGGTTTTCATGGATATTCTGTCAACTTTCAATATATATATAAGGTATTTCCACATACATATTTCACAAAGAGGTCCAACATTCCCACTATGCCTAGAGCTTTTTCCACTCCTTTGCTGAGTTGTAGAACAGCTGTAAAAAAACACATGGAACTGCTGTCTATCTGTATGAGAAGAAGTTAAAAATTTAAGCTAAAATACTGTAATCAAAGCTTTCTGCAATCAAGTACTGCAAATTAAACTGTAGCCTTTTTAAACCAAAATTTTGGGGACACAGTAGCTGGGATGTTATTTGCAGTGGAAACATAAGGCTCAGGTATTATTAGAGAACTTGAGGTACAATTATTTTTGGGAAACTTTAAGTTTCCTAATCAGTGAGGGGCTAACAGCCAAACAAATCTCTGAATACATGCGGCACAAAACAGGTATCAACACAAAAAAAAATCAATCTGTTATATGATTTAAACAGATAACATAAAAAGATTTAAATGCCTAAACCTTAAGCTAAATGACAATTACTTTGCATTTACCATAAACATATTTCTCATGGTCTGAATATCGTAAAATGCATCAGTGTCCCAGGAAACTGAGCAGCATGACACATTGCAGAAATAACTCAAGAAACACACAAAACTTCAACATTCAGTCTTCAAACTGCAGGAATCAACTTCAACTTTTATTAGGATATTTTAATTGCACAGCATCAGGGCTGATCCACTGAAGTCCAATCAAAAACTATAAGGACTCAAAAAACCCACCAAGTTCCATTTTGAACAACCAAGAAAGATGAACTACTGAGGATTTAACACAGTCTGAGGCGTTTAATGACACTCCCGTCCACTTCACATATTGTCCTCACATTCATGCGCCTCCATCTGTAATTACCTTTTATCTGGTGTGGTTTCATTTTCTTTGCTTGCCGGAGCTTCCTGGAGATCTGGGAGGTTGGCAAAGTCATCCTGTTCAGCCAGCCCGATTGCTAGAGACAGAACAACCATCTTCCCCTCACTGGACACACACATACAGAGACAAACAAGGGATCACAAGTCCAAACACAGGTGGAATATGTGGACAAACGGCGACACACATATTCCAGACAAAACACACAAACAGGCAGTGATGGGAAACACACCCAGCACACATTCATTTGGTGTACAAAGAGAGAGTGGGAGAGAGGCGGTAGAACGATGTGAGGACACTAAAGTGTTTCATCTTAGCAAAAACTGCAACCACACCTTCGCAATGCATCTTATAAAAATCTGCATGCAATCGGTAACATCTGGAAAGCGTGAGGTTTTCCCATTTCATTACTTATGCAAAACAAGTTTTAGAAAAAGCATCACGTTTTCTTCAGATGTATTTTAGAACTAAGGTAGGCTATGTGAACAACAGTCAATAAATCAACATCAATGACCTAAGATAGTCTTTGTAGTCTCTGGCAGACAAAATGTCACGATTAGGAAATATGACTTTCCATCCCCAATGGGATTATTTTATGCAAAGACTTAGTCACAACTTTAAATTTCTGAGTTTGAGTTTCCATTTCTAATGTTTGCAAATATGCTTAGACCAAGTTAAACAAATCAAGATGTTGCTTGATGTTTTTCTTATTTTACAGCTTTGTAGGAATGAGCTATTAAAAGCCGCAGAACATATTAATCCCTACAAAAGTCTTGTTCTCACATTTTTTATAATGAGTCAAGCCGTGGAGCCTATGATCACTCAGCATTCTGTGACAATAAGATGAGCAGCTTGTTCTGGAAGGATCGATTGTTAATGTGCCAGTTTATTTATCACATACTGACTCCTTAGTTGTTTTATCCCTTAATGCTGAAATTAGAGTGTGAACAATATTTGTAGTTATTTCTAGTTTAATTTTAGATAACAGGAGATGATAAAACTTTTTTCCTCTTCTGTGCAAGAATGGGTTTACTTTAACTATGAGAAACTGTTACAAAATGCCAAAGGCAATAATTCAGAAAATTCATTCAGATCTAAAATACCAAGTCAGGCCACCACTTGGCCTGACTACCAAGTCAGGCCACCATTATATGTTTATATAATAAAGCTATGTTTATTATATAAACATAGCTTTCAATCTCAGTCATTGTTCATGAATGCCTGCCTGATGAGGCTTAAACATTAAAATAATAATAGATAAAAGAATATGTCCAACACTGGTGGTCTTGAGCGGCACTGCACATGTATTTATGGAATAAACACAAACACCATCTCTTCAATATGTGAGTTTAATACCAAAATCAATTAGGTATTTCAGTTAAAATGCTCAGTTAACTTACTTAGCTAATAACACTCCATTAAACTGCATGTAAAGAAATGAAAGAACATCAAAATTAACATAAAATACTGAAACGTAAAAACTAACAAAGAAAAAACAATGATATAATAACATTAACAACAATACGACACAGTGACAATGTGGTGACCTCTGACTTTTACAGAGTTTGCACCACCTTAAACAAGGTAAATAAAAACTTTTATAGGTACAGAAAATGACAACTTATGTTCTTACTCTTAGAGGATCTGAATGGGATATTGACATGTCTTAGATTAATGATTTGGAAATGATCCAGATTACGAGAGCTTTGATAATTTGGACATTGAGAGCAAATGTAGGCAATTAGATAATCCATTTTAAGGGGTATTACCAACATATGTGTCATGTATAAAGGTAACACCGCTTGTTTGGCTTGCGTGAATGCAATGCAAACTTTTAAAAAGCATAACTATAACTTTAATGGTCGTCAGTACTGATTTTCTGATTAGCAGCACCAGAATCTGCTGTTCAGATCTCTGACACAGGGGACGCACCAGGAGAAATCCAGGAACATTTCACCGGAAACGAAGCCGAGAAAACAGATTAAAAACACCAATTTAAAAGGCAATAGTGATTATTTTTAATATACTATTTGAAGCTATGAAGAAACAACCCCATGCTTTAAATAGCAGTTTCAGAAGTTTTAAAAAGGTAAACTTTGCATTTGAATTCAGCTTGTTTACAGTGTAAATCTGAACCGTTTCGAAGAGCAGGGGAACTCACACCTGATTAACATACTGGTGTTTATCAGCTATTTGCACACTTTTTTTTAAGTTTATTTCAGCCAATAAGGTGAACAAACTACATTTAACATCACCACTATAAGCTTCCCCCAGGCAGAAAGAAAGAATCGTCACGTTGTCGGTAAAATGCAGTAAACTCACATTGTATGATAAGAATGACTATCAGTCAATAACCTTATAAAACATTGTTCATACTAAAGGTGGCCTGTTTGTTCCCAAGCAGTTTGCAGGATTAAATCCTGGAAAACACAATAAAACACAACAAAACCTATATTCAAATTATTTTTTCTAAGCTAACTTATCTCTGCCCTGGCACACCTCTTGCATTAGTCATACTTAATGAAGCAAGGAATCTCCAGTGAATGACGGAAACCTAATGGCACTGGGGGTTTTGGAGCGTCGGCTGGGGATACAAAGGCAGTTGCTGCTCAGTTTGTGGTAGAACAAGCGTCTGGAGCTGAAATTCATTCTTTCTCCTAGAACAGGGGAGGCAGCAAAGGGGAAAAATAGTGCCAGTTGCATCTGGTATAAATAAAAAAGGGAAAGTAGATACAGCAGCCGCTTTGCCGGGCTGGATATGCGGGGCTAAGGTTCTTCTCCTTTTAACTCCAGGTGATGCTCTCCAGTCCTGGAGCAAATGTTGACTCGACTGACACATGCAGGTAGCATCGGCGAAGCTGTGGTTCGTCTTCTCCCTCAGAGGAACGGCAGCAGCATCAGTTTAGTGATGGAAAGAGGAACAATGTCTCTGGGAGTCTATAATTCAAAGATTTTGCTGAATTTCGAACAAGCCAAGGGCCAAGGCTTATTTATTGGGAATACAGATGCTTGGCACCCGAAAAGTACTCTGAAATTATTGCTTTGGACCCAAGGTTTCTTGAAAGAAATAGTCCTTTCCTTTGCCAATGAAGAAAGATGTCCTCTTCAAGGTGGCAAAGAGCGTGAGACTGGGAGGGGAGTCCAGGCGCAAAAATCCCTTTGAATGGATCACTAGGAAAGATCCTCTTCCTAAAGTTGCATAATCCCTTTGACTTCATAGAGTTACCTTACTTTATTAAGGAAATTGGATGCTGTTGTAACTCATACAAAAACAAACAGAATCAAATAGAACCATGTTATCAGCTTAATTAATGGTTTATGTTAATGTATTTTTCTTTCAATGTAATACTTGCCATCTCACTTTTCCTAGCCACAGTAAGTGGTATAAGCTTGATACTGAACTCTTAGATCACTGAAGAGTTTGAGTTTTCCGTGCTACTGGTTGAATTAATAATTAATTTAAGACAGAAAACAAAACTCCCAAATAGTACATTATTAACCCCTTCGCTGATTAGACAAACACCAACAGAGACATGAAAGTGTGACTAAAGCTTAGAAGTATGTAAAAAGTAAGGTGGATCAAAAGCTTCCACAAAATGAAAGTTATTTGGTCGTCTTTTGATGTTTTCTCCTCATTTTCCCACTGATCTTTCTATCATCTCGGCAAATATCACATTTCTTTCTTTTCTCGCTGCCATGCGCCTTCTGTAGAGCACTCCTATCCTTAATTCAATGCTGTTTGTAGAAGAAGTATTGACAGCAAGAGGGAACGTATTAGTACTCAAGAGGCAGTAGCCCACTGGGAACGCATAAACACAACCCTCATGATGCTCATTGATGGGCTGACTGAATTTGTATAGATGACAGTAAAAGAAGCGTGCACCCCAACCAAAGGACGCTGAAATCATTACCGCCTACAGCAGGTCTATCGATCTGGAATAAAAGCACGACGGTGACACAAGACACAAATGGAAGAAAGCTGCTGTTTTTTTTGTTGCCCATACCATAAGTTGACCAATGCATAATATCCCCAATCACCACTGGTGCCAAAAACTAATGTATTTGCTCCACTGACATTCATAAAGACAGAGATTGCGAGCAATGAAACCTCAATGTGGTTTTTCAGCCCGGAGACAATGTTAATAAGAGAACCAGCAAAAAGCTCAGAAGGGAAGAGGTTTGGTTATTGATGCGTGCAAGAGTGTGTGTTTATGGTCAGGAGGGGAGGCCGGTGAGGTGCAGCACATCATGTGTAATTTATCTTTCAAGTCAAGCAGTGGAGGAGACCTCTATGGGCTCTGTAAGTCAAAAATATATATAAAAATCAGAGGCCTCTGTATTCCAGTATCTATCCTGTTCAGATATTGTATTGTTTGATTAAAACATATGATTAATGGTTTCCCGTACAGCGAGTCTTAAGGATTTTACGTTTGATGTCAGATTGGTGTTTGAGTAAAAAACATACTTTAACTGGGGAGCAGAGGCAGAGGAGGAATTCTTACCACTGATCTTTGGATTGGCTGCTTTGAAATTGCCAACTAACATTGTGTTGTAAGTTAAATCTAAAATGCTGCACAGTCGTTTATCTCCTGGATCTGACATTACATGCAATTATATGATTACATGTTGTCAACGTCAGTTCTTTGCCGAGTTAATTATATTAGTTTTTTTGTGTTTGTTTCTGAGCTCGTCATGAGTATGTTTACAAAACGTGAGCCTAGAAGTATAGACCTTATTTTCTTACTCGTAAATATACAAATAAAACAGTTAAACTTGCAAGAAAAAAATAAAAATGTTTTTAACCACAGTAAACTGTAGCGTGAGGCACAAGCTATTTTTCTATAAAGAAGCCATCCTTTGTGTTCTGTGTGCAGCCAGCTGTGAGATGTGTGTGCAGGGACTAGCTGCAGAGTGCTGCGCACAAAAATATTTACTATGATTTATAAAAAAAAAAAAAAAAGCGCAATCTTTAAGCAAACAACAACTCAGGCAAATACAAGCTTAATGTAAACTTAAAACCAACACAAAATCCATCTCAGCATTTCCAACACTGACAGCAAACTTGTTATTTTCACTGATATACTTTAAATCACTCAGTCTACTTAAATTGCATCGTATCTGCCTACAGAGTCACACACATTCTCTAACGATGCAATAAATAATATAATTAATTAATGTATTAGTAAGATGTGTGAAGTGAGAATGACAGTATATGATTAAAAGATGTATGATAGGTTAAGTTTATCTTGTCTTGTTTTATATTTTTGTAAATTTGCACACACTTGCTTGGAAAAACTTAATTTTTTACATTTATCCTTTAAATTACGAAGAAGCACTTACATTAATTCCTAACATTCGGAAAGCAATATGCCACGTTCCACTTAACTGTTTGGTTAGTTAAACATCAAAACTATGGTAACACTTTATTTGAAGGGGGTGAATAAGACTGACATGAACCAAGAAATCATTACTGATATAAATTTGTTTTAAAAGTATTACTGATTGCACTTTAAAATTAGGTAACTTTATGTTATTAAAGGTAAAGTTTAAAAAGTAATGATTTCTTGGTTAATGTCAAGTTGTCATAACAAAGACATTTTGAATAATGTCAACTTTGTATTAAAAGTGTCATAATTTACCGAATGATGCTTTATGACAACAGTCCTAAATATTCATGAAAGCTTATTCATGTTCATGACATGTGTTTATGAAAGTGTCATGACAGTCTTATTCACCCCTCTCCAAATAAAGTGTTACCCAAAACACATTAAAGACGTTACAAACAATAATTTAGTATTATCATGTTTCAATGACCAAACTGAACCGACTTGATCAAGTCTATTTGAAGAACTTAGCAACTTTAGTACTGCTTTAGCCAGGTTATAAGCAAACAAATCAATAAACTTTTAAATCAGTAGAGAACTTCATGATACTTACAGGAACGACTTGACGTCCAGACCTCTGTGGCGAATCTGCTCCATCATGTGGTCCCAGCTCCCTGGATTTGACCGTGATCGGCCAGTCCCCGTCCCTCTATACCTGGAGGCTCCAGCCGGACTCCCCCGGACCCCCCGCGGGCCCCCACGGTGGCCCCCGCCGCCTGGGCCTGTGTGCAACTGACCCAGGCTCTGTGAGGTAACCGGGGGGTCATTGGGACCCGGAGGGGGCTGGTGGGTGAGGGGCTGTTGGAGGCTCTGCTGGCGGACAAGAGGCCGGGGACGCGCGACAGCCGACGACGGGATGTGCTCCAGAGTGGAGGCAGATGAGAGGGACGCGTCCCCGAAACTGAGCGGAAAGGTGGGAGCGGGAGGGAAGCAGATGGACACAAGAAGGCAGAGCTTAGAATTAGACACACCATGGATTGAAAGGTGCAAAAAGAAAGCTCAACAAATGGGAGCGTGTCATTGCTGATATAAAAAAGAGGTAGTAAGGGAAAAAGGGCAAACATGTAGAAAATAGAAAAAGAACAGAAAAATTGCTGTTATGTGTGGTGCCTAGACTGAAGACTCAAGACAAATGCTTCAACGTTCGAGCTTAGGCTGCATAAAAGTACGTGTGTGTGTGTGTGTGTGTGTGTGTGTGTGTGTGTGTGTGTGTGTGTGTGTGTGTGTGTGTGTGTGTGTGTGTGTG
>CAEGAF010042746.1:0-11430 GCA_903067075.1 Micropoecilia bifurca | reverse complement strand
GGTCTTGATATCTGCTTGTCAGGTGGGCCAACAGGATTCTCTTTATTACCTTAATGATGTGGGTTGTCATGGCAACAGGTCTATAGTTCTTCATGACCGAGTTGTGAGTTTTCTTTGGTACCAGAACCAAGCAGGATTTCTTCCACAACAACAGAACCTTGACTTGGGTCAGGCTGAGGTTGAAGAGATCCTGCAGAATCCTACAGAGCTGCTCTGCAGCTTCAGGCCTTTAGGACTCTGGGGCTGATACCATCTGGACCTGCAACCTTGTTCAGGTTCAGTCTCTCCAACTGCCTCTTCATCAGACTTCTAGATGCAGAAATGTAGGAGGGGGAGGCAAAGGGAGCAGCAGCATCTCCTGGTTTGGTGTGTGAATCAGCCACAGATGGTGCAGGAGGGACTTTGCTGCAAGCCTCTCCCCGTTTTTCTTCACACTTTTTCTGCTTCTAGTCCAAAACATCTTTGACAATGAAAAATGTTGAGCTTGGATTGATCCAGTTTTTCTTGTTACTACAGTGGGATAAAGCTTGTGTTGTGTTGTTCCTCAGCCATGGACAGAGGGACACTGCACAGATCCTGCTCTCTCGTGGTGCCAAATACCTTGCTGACAAAAATGGAATCACTCCATTGGATCTCTGTGTGCAGGTGGCTAGTTCATCTCCATTTACTGTAGCAGAACATGTCTTACCTTTTCATTTCATTTGCTGCTGTTTTTGAACCAGCTGTTATTTTCAGGGTGGATATGGGGAGACCTGTGAGATCCTCATCCAGCACCATGCTAGATTGTTCCAGATGCTAATCCAGATGACACAGAATGAGGACGTAAAAGAGAATATGGTAATAACATTATAGGTATATAACTGCAACTTCATTCTCTATAAAATGCTTCCAAAGTGCTGGACTTAAAGATTTGTTTATTTTGTGTTTGTTCATCAGAATCACCTTCATTTCCACTTTGCTCTTAATGAAAATTCTTCATAGTTGTTTAAAGTACTTTTCATCACAAAAAAAGTCAATTTGTTCCAATTTCTGATGATACAATATAAAAATCAAATTTATTTTGACACACAAAAGAGGTTTTTTTGTAATCAAAGAGCTTCTAACTAAAAAGAACAAGAAGAATGACTTCTTTTTCTATTCCTGCTAAATGTTGAAGTAATGGCTAAATATTTGATGTATCTTTGTAGAAAGTTTTTTTAAAGTCTTATCAATTTTCCTTTTGACCATCGTTGCCTTAGCACACACGCCTTGCTGTCATGGTCAAATGAAAGACTGGACAAAAGATGAGTGAAAAGCCAGTTGAGGTTTAAGGAAGACCAAGACACAGAAACTTTCCTTTATGTTACAAAGCAGTTGCGAACAGAGTATGAACTATAAGTAATATTTTTGCATTGTTTTTTAGCTCAGGCAGGTTTTGGAGCATGTGTCTCAGCAGAGTGACAGTCACTATCAGAAGGTCTTGACCAGTCTTGCAGAAGTGGCGACCACTAATGGACACAAACTTCTCAGGTGAAGTTACAGATTTGCAGCATTTGATTAAACCTTTTGGTTTGTTTCTGATATATTGCATGCACTGTGGCTTGTAAAGTATTCACACCCCTGGAACCTTTTCTCGTTTTTCATGCTACAATCTCATACTTTGATGTATTTTATTGGAATATTATGTGACAGACCAACATGTTGATGGAAAATTGCGCTTGGTTTTAAGAATAAGTCTGAAAAGTATGGCATGCATGTCCTACTGCAAGCCTCCCAAGATGGCGCTGCATCTAAAGATCTAGGCCAGCAGAAAGGAACATTAATCAATGAAACAGCTGGAATGTCCATGGTGACTCTGGAGGAGCTGCAGAGATCCACAGCTAAAGTTTTTAATCTGTTTTAGTTTTGATGTTGATAAATGCTTTTCAAATGCCAACTGTTTGCATTAAAAGGTGGTTCTACAACACATAACTATGGAGAGCTGACCATATATGCATGTCAAACTTCTCAAAATTTTAATTATGAAAGATATCGAAGTGGTTTCTTTGTGTTGGTTTGTGGCATAACTTAAGATGTAAAAGTTTTAAACTTCTGTCTCTGTGAAGATCATAATAAAGATGTAAATAAAGTCAGGATGAAAGTGCATGTGCCCTCACCATGTGCCTTGCTCTAAGGCTGAATGTTTTCATGTATTTTTATGGTTGTACAAGTTGATTTGACACCACTGTGTTTTGTCCTTCTGTCAGTCTCTCCAGTAGTTATGACGCTCAGATGAAAAGTCTTCTGAGAATTGTTCGTATTTTCTGCCACGTGTTTCGCCTCGGCCCTTCGTCTCCCAACAATGGCAACGATATGGGCTACAATGGGAACAAAACTCCTCGGAGCCAGGTCTTTAAGGTTAGTAGGTGCAGATCTCATATAGAACAATCAGTTTGACACACTGACAACTCATTTCCATTTGCACTTTACACATACAACGTTTTCTAAATGGGAATGAGAATGCATGCTGGTTCAATTCCCACTCTGTCCCTCTCCTGGTGGCAGGGATCAGAGGGCCTGGTGTCTTCGTGTGGCAACCTTGTTTCTGTCAGTCTGCCCCAGGGCAGCCGGAGCTACAGTGTAGCTCACTACCATCAGTGTCTGAATGTGTGTGAATGGGGGAATAAGGTGGTTGAGGAATATAAATACCTCGGTGTTCATCTGGACAACAGCCTGGACTTGAGGCGCAACAGTGAAGCATCTATATGAAAAGACGGAGCAGACTGGACTTCTAATGGAAGCTAAGATTCTTCAAGGTTTGCAGCAAGATGCTGCAGATCTTCTATCAGTCTGTTGTTGAGAGCTTCATCTCCATCTGTCATCTGTTGGCACAGCAGCATCAGAACTGTTCTGTTCTGGTTCTGTTCTGGTTCTGTTCTGGTTCTGTTCTGGTTAGGTTCTGGTTCTGTTCTGGTTCTGTTCTGGTTAGGTTCTGGTTCTGTTCTGGCGACGACTGGAGATGATGAGACAAAGAAGGATTCTTCATAAAATCAAGAAATCTCTGGACTTTCTTGAGCATCTTCAGTCAGAGGCTTCTTCAGATTCACTGTAATCCAGACCTCAACAGGAGATCAGGAGACTGAAACCATCGGTTGTTTTATTAATCTATTTATTATTCTGACAATTATTCTGATTAAAACATTTTAACATTCTGCAACTATTTTGTTTAACTACAACATTAGAAATGCAAAAAACATTCTAATAAACTAACAAATCAATTCCTCTTTTAAATACAATTAACAGTTTTGTTTAGGGTTTTTTTTTGTGCTTAAAATGCAGTAAAAGTCTTGAACGTTTGTAGTAAAGGCAGCTAAAAAAATCTTCCAAACATCAATGTGTGAAAATCAATCAATACAGTGTAAGGCTGGTCTGGTGGTTATTTTTTTGGGTCGGCTGCATCAAGACCTCCATGTTTGGGTCCCCACTATAAACTCTGCGCCATGCAGTGATTTAGTTTTCTGTATATTATGTTTAACTCATAGACAGTGTGTTCTCTATAACGTGAAGCAAATGTTCCAAGAAGCCTCTGTCTTTTATTGCCTGAGTGGATGAAGTAGCTTTTGATCTTCCATCCGTGTCTCTGTCTGTGTCTCTGCAGCCATTGGAGCTGCTATGGCATTCGCTGGACGAGTGGCTGATGCTCATCTCTACAGAGCTGGAAAGATCCACAAAGAACCCATGTTCATCCTCTTCCAGCAGTGAGATAGCTTCCCTCCTGCTCAAGCAGCGGGAGGCAGACCCCTCCAGCAACACACCCACGCTCTCCTTGCTGGAGGGAGACGCGTATGTTGATGGGGAGGATGTGATCTCCATGACAGCCAACCGGCTCAGTGCGGTCATTCAGGCCTTCTACATGAGCTGCTCCTGCCAAATGCCACAGGGGTCAGTGCTCAGCATCCTGGCTTCACCTGACAGAGCAGAATCAGCCACTTCTTCCTGTCTTTGCACCACCCTCATCTTAGAAAATCCCATTGTTTGAATCTGAAAACTGCAAAGTGATATTGTTTGGTATAAATAGGAACTTATTTTATTTATAAATGTCAATAAGTTCAGTTATATGATGAAGAGCCATGAAAGGGAATATTGATCAGTATTGTGGAGATTTATCTGTTCTCCAGGCTAAGTTCTTGATGTATGAGGTTGAAGAAAAGTCAGTGAGTTGAATTCATGAATTCCATCTATTAATACCAACGTACAGCACCTGAGTGAAGTTGGTCCCCCACCTTCTACACATCAGACAAAATTGGTGTCAAACATTTGTGCTCTGTTTGTGCAGCGAAAATTTCCATTTGTGCTGCTATCATTTTAAGGATATAAAGAAAAATGTTCTCTAGGGGTCATCAGAGGTCAACCACTCCTCTGGCCCTGCTCACATTTGCAAAAATATATAAATACGTTTGGTGTCAATCAACTCAGATGTGTTTGCGCTGGTTTGTGCAGCAAACATTTCCATTTGTGCCGGTGTCATTTTGAAGATATTAATAAAAATATTTCTAGAGGTTATCAAAGGTCATTGAACATCAGTTTATGCTGGATCTGTGAATTTCATTTGAAATTGTTAAGTACCAACATTAGACAAACATGAATAATTTAATTTTAACATGGATGAAATTCGCTTGGAACTGGGTCTTATTTAGAATGAACTGGTACAACACCTCCCAAAATGATCACCAGAGGGCGCTATTAGACAACCTGTACTGTTGAAATACAAAAAATAAGACTAGAGCAAAACGTGCTAACTATCTAGTCTGCTATTTCCATCTCAATTTCTTGATGGACAGTCATCATCAACACTTATTTTCACGACTTCAAATCTGCACAAACTAGCATAAACCAGCACAAATTGTTTATAAAAGAAGGCGGGTTGGTTGACCTTTTAACCCTTAAACCTTAATATCTTCAAAGCCAAAGCAGCACAAATGAATTTTTTTGTTGTAAAACAAGCAACAACTTGTGCAATTAAATAAATACATTTAAATGTGAGCAAGGCCAGGGGAGTGGTTGACCTCAGATGATCCCTAGAGAACATTTTTCTTAATATCTTTAGAATTATAGCAGCACAAACTAAAATTTTTGCTGCACAAACCAGCACAAACAGAGTCGAGTTAATTGACACCCATTTCGTCTGATTTGACCAAGGTGGGGGGCTGGTTGATCTTTGATGACCTCTAGAAACATTTGAAACAAATGATAGCAGCACAAACAAAAAAAAATGCTGCACAAACGTTTTACACCAATTTTGTCTGATTTCAAAAAGGTGGGAGTTGGGGGGCAACTTGACTCAGCTGGTCCAAAGTTCATGCCGTCCTTAAGGGCTAGCAGATCAAAGTGGCATCAAGTAACAGTATGTAGTTCTATTTGTTAGCCTCCATCTAAGCCTCACTCTAAAGAGGCTGTTACCTAGTGTGTCACATCCTATCACCTTAGTCTTGAGGGTTTTTCCTAACATGTCATTTCCTTTAGCTTTACAGCAGCTATAAGAGATGGAAGAAAAACACATAATTAGTTATTCTCAATAGTATGAAATAAATTATTCACCATAATTATCCTGGCTTTGATACAGACATTGTTCTACTGTAGTTGGCAAATGTTTTTATTATTATTATTATATTTCATTTCATATGATTCTTCTCCTCCTCCTTCTCCTTCTTCTATTTGCTTGTTCAGACTGACCTCCCCGCGCTTTATAGAGTTTGTCTGCAAGCATGACGAGGTGCTGAAATGTTTTGTAACCAGGTGAGTCGATCTGCTGCTGGCTGTACATCAGGCTCCTCTCACATTAGAGATGAAATATCGATCACACTGCTTATTTTACTCCTAATTTGTTTCCACTACTGTCTTTGTTCTCTCTGTGTCCCCTGTGGATGTTTCCCCTCTGACTTCTCTTTCCAGGAATCCAAAGATCATCTTTAACCATTTCCATTTTCTGCTTGAGTGTCCAGAGTTGATGTCACGTTTTATGCACATTATTAAGAACCAGGTATGAAAAAATATTTGTGCTCTCAAATTTGTTGACTTACTTGTAGATACTTTTATATTTCTGGCTGAAATTTTCATAAATTGTATGGAAAATCAAATAGCAACAATTGCTTCTGCTGCTACTATGAGAATATTCCATTAGTTTTTATGGTTACAGTGATGATCATCTGCAGATCTATTTGTTGCCTGATTGTTTTTGTCATTTTAGAAGATTTATTGTTTTTAAACCAAAGTGCACAGTGGTGGACAAGCTGGGTGTCTGTAGCCTATTAAAATAAATGTTATTAATTTGCAGCTTATTTCCTTTGTCTCAAACTAATCTTCATATAGTTAACTAAACAAACTAATTTTTACATAGTTACCCTGGAAAATATAACAAGCTGATATTATTTGATTAATTAGTCAGACCACATACCTGAGTAACTGGCCTGAATCCTGGTGCTGTAAACAGACATGCTACTCTTAGCTTCCTAACTGTACTTTCAAAAAAATCATTAACTTATAAAGAATGACAAGTTTTCTTCCTTTACTCTCTGCACAATGAGTTTCTAATATCCATCTTGGAATCTCTTATTAGACGGACTGGAGGAAAGTCAGAAATGGGTGTAACAGTAATAGAGGAGTAGAGCGGAGAAAAACCCTGTCACTCTTTTTCCAGTACATCTTTATAAAAAAAATTCTGAAGAATTGTGTGAATACCTTGAAGGAAGGCTGTTTTCAAACTTAACACCCTGGCATATGTTAACATAAGGTGACCTATGCCTTTATAAGAACAGCAGTTTGACAATAGTTGCCTGAATATTGGTGTAAGAGCCATATGATTGAAATAAGCAATTACTAATGTGACAGAGAAACGTTTATTGTTGGCACCATTGTTGGTTTGGCCTGGTCAGTCCTTGTAAAGTCTGAAGTATGACAATAAAAGTGGAATAAATTGATGATTGCAAGAACAAAGAAGTGGCCTGGAGTGTATGGAAGCACGGGTCGGACAGTTTGAAAGTCCTCAGTTAACCCAGTGCGTCTCTCTACAACACCATTAGTTTGCCGCACTTTTAATTAGAATATTGTTAATTTGGCTCCATCTTTCGCCCACCACATGTCCATGGATCCTTGGACATGTGGTGTCCGAGGATCCTTTAATTTCTGTGTGATGATGTTTGTGTGTGAATTAGGGATGTAATTTCAGTGAAACGAGCTGCTAGCAGCGCTGCTAATTCACGGTCATTCTGCTGCAGAACTCACAGCATGTGTTCCTGCTGCTCCTGATTATTTTCATAATTAAACTTCTTCATACAGCTCTCTGATAGCAGACGTTATGTCAGCAGCCCACAAATAAAATTAGATTCTAAACACTAAAGGTTGTTTTGCAGTTTACAGTGACACAATCAATGAATGCGGTCAGCTGTCAATCAAATGGTTTCGGTGCCATACCTCGATCGATCCTGCTAGTTCAACCCCTGAAGTAAGTAAAATCTGAACAGCTGGGCGGAGCCGCGCCGGATTTACTCATGGAAAACGAATCTGACCAAGGCGAATCGGTTAGAGGGGGGCTAGTGGAAAAGCGACTTAATAGTCACATGTTCCCCTAGTTCAGTGGTTCCCAAATGTTTTCTACTGCTCCCCCCCAGTGATTTCCTTGGCCTCCCGTATGGATTACAAATGGCTGTCTGGTTGAACGACGTGTGGGAGGGAGGAGAGAGGATTCTTAGAGACTCCCTGTCCCTGGGGGGAGCGTCGGCTTTTTTGGGGGCAAAATGAATGAATGTAGCTGAACATACAACAACATTGTCGCCTACAAGCTACTTGTTAACAAGCTTAAGGTGCTGTATTGATATTAGCTAGTCATCTTTTAACTAACATTACCTGCATCCACCAACTTTACTCAACTCAGTCTGTTAGTTTGGGGGAAAAACTGTGAAAAGTTCTTTGCATTTTGCTGCCATGATTCTAACACACCTGTAGCTCCACACAGCATCAGGTCTCCTTCACTGCTGCACAGGTCTAAACCCAGCAGAGCGTCGTAGCGCTCATGTTGCGTTTAAAGGCGGCTCGGAAAAACAGGTTACCACATGTTAACAACGGATTAAACAGCTTTAACTGCTGGTAAAAGTGACAGAGGACACAGATATAGGAAGTGTGGAAGACCTACTGTATCAAATTGACAGAGGAATAACAGAGTTGGCCGTTCTAAGGTAAAAACCCAGAGCATACAGCGTTCATGGTTTGTTCTTTTTTATCCAGATGGCTTCCTGAGCCCCCAACCCCCGCAGTGGCACGGCGTCCCCACCAAGGGGCACGCCCCACAGTTTGGGAACCTCTGACCTAGTTCAACATGTGGAATAGGTTTCAGCATCATGTTGATTTCCCTCTGGTTCTCTGCTTTTAAATCTTGGTCAAAAACTCATCTGTTCAAAGAAACATTTTCATTTTGATCAACAAGTCCTTATTGTTGACTCTTTTAAATATTTTTCTCTTTTGAGTTTTTTTGCTTTTATTTTTTTTCTGAAATGACCTTCAGATCCCTGAAGGTCACATTTTAAATAAAGTGTGTTATTAGTTTCAATAGTAGTTGGAAAACGGGTCGTTGCTGTGATAATTGGGACAAGTGGTGGCAGTTGATGGGTATTTATACTAATTTAAATACACATTTCTGGGTGGAGACAGGCGTCCACAAGATTGGGTTGTACAAAGGAAAGTAGAGCAGCTTCTTGCCTGCTCATGATTTTATACATCTGATTGTTTTTTGTGCTTTTCAAAATGAAAGCTGTGCTCTCCTTTAGGCCCCTGGCATCTCTGCTTCTTTTTCTCTGAGCTCAGGCATCAGATTGACTCAGTTTATTCTTTATGTGACAGTTCTGTCTTTGTTTCCTTAGAGACTTTATAGAAAGTGACTTTGAAAGTCCCCTGTCTGCACTTCAGCATCATTTAACAGCATTATCTCTATGACAATAACACTTGTCTTAAGTTTAATTTAAATGGCATCATAAATTTTAAGTGCTGCTCTGAGTTGTGTGCTGTTTACTTATTTTTCAGTATATTTGAACTGCAGCATTTGCACCTCGTTACCTATGGATCATAGCTCACTTGGCTCTTGTTTTAATTACAGACTTTAACCTGGTGAATTTGAGTTCATCTTTTGATTGTTTTTTAGTGTGCTCTGCAGCCCTGAGGGAAAAACCTTTGTCTTTTTTTCATGCTCATCCTTCAGGCTACCTCCTTTGCTTAGAGAACAAAGGCATATATTATGCAAATAGACTCAGTCCTCATCTCTGTATTACTGATGAGTGTTTCAGCTCCAAAGCCTTTCCAAGCCACCAGTTGTGACTGAAACATCCACAGCCTGACAGTTGACAGCACAGCGAAGTGGTGATTAGTCTGGGAAATGCTGTGCAGTTTTGTTGAGTGACGTCTTTGTTGTCCTCTGTAGCCTTTTAAGGATCGCTGTGAGTGGTTCTACGAGCATCTGCTGGCTGGCCAGCCAGACTCAGACATGGTCCATCGTCCTGTTAATGAGAGCGACATCCTTCTCATCCACAGAGGTAACACACTCTTCACAACACACTTCTGTCATACATGTCCAAGAGCTGCTTCCACAAATCAGTTTTTCTCTTATGTTTTTAATATTGTTGTTGCAAAATGGAAAGTTGAAGTTATTCTGGACACTAGCAAATCTAAACTTTAATGCAAGCCAGAACTGTAGAGAGCCTGAATGAGCAGATCATAACCAATCCACCACTCCTGTCATCATCCAACTTTGTAGCAATTGTACAGATGCAACATAAAAAGCAGATGAGAATGTCTGATCTGCTTTGATCCCTGGAGGTAATAGTTCAAATATGCCCCTTTTCCACTGGCTCTACTTCAACAACCCGGCTCGGCTCGGCTCTGTTTCGGAGTGACCGCGTTTCCAACGGCCCTTCTTGGCTTTGTAGCAGGTAGCGCCTCCTGGTGGCGGGGAGGGGGGATTTACAAAGACACAGTGGGACAAGTCATCAGGGAAATGATGGACAAGGAGAGTCTGACTAAAACTAACTGGATGTCAGACAAATTCTGGGGTTTATGTCTGCTTATTTCCAAGCCCAAAAACCGCAACCCACGACTCATTAAATCTGCAGACGACTTTAGAAAAAAACAAACCCAAAGCTGCTTGTAATTATTTGACTTGGTGACAGAAACTAAAACTAGTTCTTGTTTTTCCAGCAACAAAATGCACATCTCTTTCTTCCCTCCATTGTTTCTTTCTGTTGCTGCTGAAACTTTCGCATAAAAAATATCAGTAGAGGAAATAAAATTAAATAAATTACAAAAGATAATAGTGACACACAGTAAAGCAAAGTGATTTAGATACTTAACTGTAGTCTGACTACTGGATTTGAAATAGCCTTAGATTACCGTATTTTCCAGACTATGAGCTGCTGCTTTTTTCCTACGCTTGAACCAGGCGGTTTGTAGTTGGTGCGGTTTATATGTGGATTTCTCTTCCACCACCAGGGGGCTCTTTATCAGGAGGTGAATCATTGGAAGTCAAAATTGGATATAAAAAAAGAAAGCACCCATTAAAACTGAATTAGGTTTTAATAGGGAATTGAAATGTTGTGAGAATGTTGTTGGTCAGTTAAATAGCATTGAGGGTAAAAAGAAAATTTTTCATTTTTTAAATAATACTGGGATCATTATGAGAATTTGAGGCATAGATATTAGGATCCGGTAGATGGCAGTAGTGCAACAATAATGGATGCAAGCTGCCGTTGAAATCTAAAGAAGAAAAAGAACTCGCCCATTTTCATTTAGCACATGCGGAAGGTTCAGCACTTTTACTGTTACAGTTACCTTTCGGAAACTACCGTAATAAGTTCAGTTAAATCTAAACTTGGCAACTTTTTCTTTTTCAACCCTAATAAATGTGATATTCAATTGACCTGTAATGACTCAAATGTTGGCTGTCCGCCTCCCTCTGCTGCTGCTACACCTTTGTAGAAAATCTAGAGCGGCAGAGATATGAGGCTTATATGTGTATGTTTACTGGGTTCTCATTAATTGGGGGGGTGGGGGGGGGTGCTGCTTATAGTCCAGAAAATACAGCACTCATTATTGAAAAAAGTGATTCGACGTCATAAAGTCTAATTACGTTACTGATTTCATTACTTAGAAGCACCAAATGTTTCTGTTGCTTACAATTTCTTTCAAAGAATATAAACCTGAATATACAGAGATCATTATAATGGTAATGATTAGTGGTTTGCCGATTGATCGGTAACCGATCATAATTGGGCTGATTTTCGTGAAAAAGTGCATGATCGGTGATCGGCGATCATTATCTCTTGTTACCGATACCGATCACCTGCATCTCATTTCCCAGCCTGTCTGTCCAGCTGGTCTCGTCTTTCCTTCACTCTGCGCAAACGCGCAGCAACAAATGCTAAGTGATGTGTA
>CAEGAF010042726.1:0-10783 GCA_903067075.1 Micropoecilia bifurca | reverse complement strand
GTTTTATTTCATCAAACATATTTGGAAATTGCTAACTGTATATGTATTTTTTTTATGACTCCCTTGCATTATAGCTGTATTCTTTGCATTGTAGGGATTTTAAGAGTGGATCCAACATTATTACAGAAACATAGCACCGCATAGAAAAACCATACCATGTTAATGTTACAGCTACTTTGGATTGTTCAGTTAAGATACAGACAGTATGAATCCTGTCACACCTCTTATCAATCAGCCACTGAATGGAACTCATTCCCCAGTCTTTTAGCCTTCTTAAACCATACAAGACCAGGAAATAAAGGTTTTGCATTGGGTCATCGAGCAGGTCTCTTGGAAAAGTGAAGGCTCAGTAAACCCCTCTGATGAACCCACTGCTCATACACTTTAGAAAAAGAATGAACTATTAATTGGAAGGAGGAGGGAGAAAGAGGGAAATTTTAATGCAGACAGACTCTATGTTAACCAAAACGTATCGCTTTTTACCAGTTCTCATGATGAAACATTTTAAGCACTTTTTTTTTACAAGCGGTTTATGCTAAAATCAGATTGTAAGCTTCCATACACGTTCCGTTCAAATGCACAACCTCTTGCTGAGCCCTGAGGCAACATATCACCGCCCTTGCCAATGGAACTAATAGAGCACTTCCTGCAGCAAACTCCACAAGCAGCTGCTCTGTTCTGTGTGCGTACATGATGGAACTGAGGGGGGGCTATCTGTCACAAATTCTTTAGAGCAACTGGGCAGGGGTCATTGTGCTCTTATTCTCCATTTATTCCAACACATTTAGCAGAGAAACTCACAGCTGGGATTGAGGTCAAAAAGATAAAAAAAGGTGAAGAAAGCTATAAGACAAGTGAAGAAAGCTTGTAAGTCTCAGCAGACACAATACCTGCAGTACACCTGGTTCACAGATGGAGGAACACTCACTGCCTAAGTCAAACATGAGCTTATCAGGGACTAGATAAGGAACTTCAAAGCAATGCAAGTCCCTAACAGAGACTACAGTGGCCTGGCAGGTAAAAATGAGGTTTCTGAATAAAAACAACAACAATTGGAATGGCCTCCATGCAAACACATTTTCAGACTTACTACAAAACAGAGGCGCCCGCTGCCAGGAATATGATGAAATCCAGAAGACCAGACAGGGGTCTCTGCTCTGAGGCTGTGCAGCCGACAGTTAGTCGCTCCTATCTCCCTGATGGCCTGGCCAAGTCTGACGTGACACTGGCCAGGTCCCTTTTTCTTTTCTCTATCTGTTTCTTTCCCACAACAAGCCTGTCAGATTGCACCAAAAAAAAAAAAAAAACAACCCTCAAAAAAAACAGGAAGCTTTCTGGAGCATGGAGGCGTACCTGGGTAACATTGAGAGAGCAAACAGTGGTGCAACACTCGCATTTGCTCCCACCTCCCCATTAATGTCAAGGTGCCACGTTTAGACTGACTATGAAAGCCATACAAGGCAGTTTCTCTCCTCTTCCCATATGCCAAGGATACTGTACAACAGATGCACATCTTTTCTTTACCTAGTTTCTTCTGCTCTGCTTGTCATGTGGAAGAATTGATTGCGTTCTGGTTAAATGACAGCTGAGGATGAGGCAGATAAGACATCACAAAATTACTGATTTAATTCAATTTTCAAAAAGTGAAAGAAAGAATAAAAATATAGATCAGAGAAAAAAAAACACAAAAAGTAAATTGTTCATTGTGCAATACATTAAAATGTAGCTGTGATTTTTCTTTTTTCTTGAAATCTTGCTGAATTAAAATTATATCCAGCAAGTTCAGTGGAGAAAATTAGTCTTCTGAACTTCAGAAAGATCATTTCATGTAATAATTAATGATGTTCGCCATATGGCAGCAAAAGCTGTGCACAAGTTAAGAAAGCCTCCCTCATACCTGAGTCGACAAGGATGAAGAGATAAAGAGGAGAGGATGATGTACCATCTGTACAGTACAGACCAGCTTTGGGAATTAGGACTGAACACACACACACACACACACACACACACACACACACACACACACACACACACACACACACACACACACACACACACAAAGTGAACTATTTGCCAGCGAGCAAACTCTCACTTACTTTCTTTCCTACCGAGACAAATTAATATTATAAATACACACCGCAGCAACACAAAAGTAAACTGAAACCACTCGCTCCTACCTCCACTCTAGTAGAGTCCACTCTTCAGTCCTTGAAGAAAGTCAGCTGCAGCGGCAGAGTTTTGTTGTCCTCTGCTTTTTGTCCTCTTTTGTGACTCCACGCCTTCATATGTCAGGCATGTGTTTGCATTCCCACATATGTAAGCTCCAGCGCAGTGAAGGCCAAAGCCAGAGACACAGATGGCACCCAGATGGAGATGGATAACCGAGTAGACCAGCAAACACACACGGGACTCTACAAATTCAAATACTCTCGCTTCCTTCCCTTCTGTCCTTGAAGTTTTGATGTTTTTCATGCGAAGCTCTCCTGCCACTGTCTATTCCTGTTGCACAGTCTGTTGTGCCTAAGTTGGTTGGTCTCTCTGATGGAGTCCCTGGTTGTGCCTCCTGTCTCACGCTGGCTCACTCAACCTCTGAGCTTCCTATCCTCTCACTCTGCGCCGTTCAGCTCAGGCTCCTCCCCACGTTTCCCACGTGCTATTCTCTCCCCTGTTTTCATAGGCTGAGCGCTCGAGCGACGTCACAAACTGCCTCCCACTGAGCCTCACCTCCTACTCTCCACATGGATTCTGGCCAATCCTCCAATGCGAGACTGGCCCGGTTCAACCTGCATTCACCGGCGATGGACCCCGCAATTAACATAACTAATTGCTTTGGCACCTAAAGGCTAAACAAGAAGCTGTGCCAAGGGGAGACAATCATAGGCGTGTGTGTGTGTGTGTGTGTGTGTGTGTGTGTGTGTGTGTGTGTGTGTGTGTGTGTGTGTGTGTGTGTGTGTGCGTGTGCATCTGCATATGCGTTAGGGCGGGTCTTTTGTAGTTCCTTTGCCTTCTATCCTCCCCTCTATCCCATTGAGAAAAGTACAGATCTCTCTTTAAAGAGTTTTTATGCCGTCCATGCAGTCTCCTTTCTTAAGAAGACGTTCTCTTTTGTCTCTTTAATGCATCAACTCAGCTTTGAATGGCCAACCAACGCAAGAGGGGGGACACTTGAAGAGCATGAATGAGCAATTCTTCTCCCTATCAGTCTTTGCTGAGTAAAACTTAAATCTCCAACTGATTTATGCTTGGTCTTTACAAGTGGCAGACACAATGCGGGTCAAGATAATGGTCCCTGGTGGAGACTCTAAAACACCAATGTTTCTGCCAATTTCCCACTTCAAAAGTTCTGTATTTTATTTTTATCAGACTGTAATTTTGATATTTTTATAGCAATGCCCTTATTCTGGGCATTTGTGCTGTGGGTGAATGCTTCAAGTGAAAAAGTTCAGGTATTTAGTTGCTTGTTCAAGAGTGATGGTTGGGAGATGGATATAGATGGATTTGGGTCATATCTGCATTAATGCCAGAACTGCCTTTGCTGTGGTCAAGAAAGAGCTCAGCCAAACAGTAAAATGCAGGTCAGTAGGCAACTTGGGTTTAAATGCTTTGCTCAGGGGCACACTGATATGTGACAGGAGGAAACTGGAATAAAACCTACAACCTTCTGAGGGCAAAACAACTATTGTATGACTGTGATGTGAGAACTAGAACCAGGAATTGATTAAGGTGCCACATTTCCTTTCTGGTCAGATGCCCCAGAGTGATCTGGAGAGTTTTGCGGGGGAAAGAATATCTGGGTTTTTCCAGACCTGTTAACCCTGGAAACAAAAGAAGACAATCTATGGATGAATGGCTATAGAAAGGGAGGAAGAAGGTAGGAACAGACAGGTGGATGGATAACGTTTAACCCTACTGATCATTTCAACCCTTCACCATTCATACCTTTGCAACTCTAGTAGTTTTTAATTACTTTTTGGGCACAAATTTTTTCCATTCAACACAAGACATGGTTTAATCACCATCCGCATAGACTAGAGAAAATTCAATATATTTTTCTTTGTGCTAGTAAAACTAAATGGGAATTCAATGTAATGCAATTTCTTAGATCAAAAATTACAATATAATTAATTTACCCAGGAGATCTGAAAGTTGTTGATCATGTATCTTTATATTCATGAAAATATCTAACAGCAATAAAAACAATGCTATGAATTAAGCTCGTGAGTATCTCATGTTTTTGTTTGGCATGTATGAAATTAAAAAAAGGCATGGATGACATAGTTAAATAAGCATAAAACGGGAGAAGGAGAAGATTAATATAAGTCAGTTATGACACTATTGAAAGAAAAACTGATAACATCAATTATGAATAGCACAGGTTTTACTGAGTCGTTATCAGTATTGATACTGATTTCTATAAATCACAAAATAATTTATTGTTCGTCTTTTATTTTCACAGGTTTGTAGCAGTCTGCATTTGACAGAATATTAATCAATAGCAATCACTGCCTCTCCTCTCATAGGTCTGCTCCATTCAGTGTGCATCTGGTCAGTCAGCAGGCTCAGAGAGAGGGCCAGGTGGCTGAGAGGGGGAGTAAGAAAGAGGGTGAAAAGATGGGAAATCGCAGACGGCCTAGCATCTGTAGATATGTACGGTAACCAACATGCTATTGGAGCAAGTAGAAAGTGGAAATCAGGCCTCAGCGACAGACAAATCTACCAGTAGAGCAGTTTTGATTTATGCACTGAAGCTCTGCTATTTGTAAGACACAATTCCAATTAGCAACATAAACAACACTCATGAGAGACGCAATACTTCAAATTCTCAGATTTGAGAGAAGCATGGACGTTCTCATAGCTTTCATGGTGAACATGTGATATTTACAGCTTTTAAAAAATTATTTCACTTGGCAACACAACCAATGCGATTTACTGATTGTTCTTTTTTGATGGACACAGCTGTAGGTGACCAGTCGCATGATACACATTCATACCTACAAGTATGGCATCTACGCCAATTTCCTGCTCAAAAAAATAAATTAAAACAACAACAAAAATATAAGATTAATTTCTTTACATCTGTGTTTCAAAAATAGTAGAAGATACTAGGATCTGACTCAATGACCAAAGCGTCTCATGCATAACATAAGAATTGATAATGTGACAAACTAATCCACTTTAAATGTTCCTGCTTTGACACCCCGGCTGTGTCTCTCTGGCCCTGCTTTAGAACTTGAAAGCGTTTTTGTTTTTTGTTTTTCACATGTGGCATACGTTGAATAGAACATGTAGTACAACATCAGGACTTTTTAAATTCAGTTCTGCTGTTGATTTCTGATTACATCACATTCTGCATTCTGCCATCTGTAATCAAGACATGCTTTGGTAGCAGCCACATAAGAAAAGAATAACAATGCATTAACTTGGGGAACACAATCAAAACAAAACAAAAAAAAACCTTGTTAATAAGGTATATGATTGGGTAATGAATACATGCTGCATACATTCATACTGAATGACTTCTTTCACTGTACAGACATAAGCCGCATACAGCTGTTTGCCATTGTGCGCATGTGTGTGAAAGATAAGGCGTGAGAGAGGGCGAGAACTAGAGAGTATGCAGCATCTGTGAGTGTTCACACGCTCCCTGCCCAAACTTCCAGTTTCATAAAAAGTAAACAGAAAGCTTTTATTGTGGAAGATATGGGGATTTTTTTTATGATATGTGAATAAATAAGCAGTCTTTCAAAAACGGTCAAATTAAAATTCTACTCTACTACGTCTTGTTTCTTCATTTACATGCTGTTGAGCTTGTTAAATGAATATTTGAAAAGAACACGAACATCCATCATTGCGCTTTCATATAAGTTAAAAGTTTAAGAGCTAACATTTAAAGACAACATTGTACAAACAACTTCAGTTGGATCGAATCTCATAGAGGCATGTTTAGAAAAAAAATCTAATCATCATGGTCTTGTTAATATAGACTATATATTGTGGTTGATCGAACTTAGTCTTAGACATTTTTCTGTATCAAAGGGAGATAATATGGGGAACATATTCACAATAACAGAAAACTCAATTAACTGAAGTCTATGCATGTACAGCAGGGGTCCTGTACCTAATGAATATGTTCCTGGTCCCACACATCTGAATCAACTGACTGAATCACCTCCTCAGTATGAAATCAAAGAGGTCATTATTTAGCAGAATATTCATATAATAACTTCTTCATTTGACTCAGGTATATTGAAGTGGGGACACATCTAAAATGTACAGGACGCGAGACCTCAATGGCTGGTGTAAAGAAATATCACAATAATAGCGTCTAAGGACTTTTTCAATTCTTTAGAGAAACAAACTAGTGATATTAGCATTATACATTAAATTGTTCAGACTTTTATGCCCTATTTTTCAACACACACAGTCTAACTAGTGCCTGCTTTGCATCACTGTCAGTTGCTCAGTGGTTATCAGTAAACTTTTTGGAAACTTTCTTTTTAATGTTTGATATAGCAAGCAGCTTTGAATACAGTGAGCAAAAATAAATAAATACACCCACCAGAAACTCTGTCGGATTCCTTAGTACTGTTAAATTCATTTTTATATGGCAATGTGACTAACACATGGTGAGACAATTTTGTTTTCATCACTCTGGAAGTTTGAAATGGTAACCGTGGAGATTGAATTTCAATGAAATATTTGAGGCTGTAAAAACAAGGCAAAGATCTTTATTAGGTAAAGAATAAATTTGCAGCTTTTTGCCACTAGTCAGTTTTCTTAATGTTTGACACTTTTCAGTCTCAAGTAATATTAAATCAAACAAATCCAGTTTTATATTACATGTGTCTTCAATGTAAGACAGTCTTAGCCAATTATTGCAGTGATTTGAAAAACCATTATTACCTTTTTAATTTTTTCGCATTTTTTTACAAAGTAGTGCATAATTTTGAAGTGGAAGAAAAATTACATTTAATTTTTTGAATTTTTTTCTTTTTTGCAAATTATGGATGAACCATCTTCACACTTTGATATCAAAATAAAATTGAGTTCAACCAATTCCTTTCAAGAGTCACATAGTTGAGTGCAGCAAATTGTAATTTATTCTCAGTTTAAATCCAGCTGTGAAGACTGGGATTTCTTAGAAAACAGTAACGAAGAAACGCCATCATGAAGGTCAAGGAATAAACCAGACAGGTCAGAGGAAAAGTTGTGGAGTGGTATAAATCATAATGTGAAACCATATCTTGATATATACAATGTTGAAAATCTCACAGGCACCGTTTAATTCATCATCTTAAGATTAAAGGAGTATGACACAAACCCACCCAGACATGGCCTTGGGAAAGAGAGCATTAAACAACAAAAGCAGCAGAGAGGCAGTCAGTAACTCTAGCTGCAGAGATCCACTGCTGAGGTGGGAGAATCTGTTGTCATCAAAACAAAATAGACCAAAATAAAACTTTGTGTGGTGGAAAACATACACTGAAAATACACCATCCCAACCATGAATCATCATGCTGTGGACATGTTTTTCATCTGCAGAGCATGGAAGCTTGACAAAACAAAAAAGAAGTTGGACAGAGCAACTTATAGTCATGGAAGAAAATGAGGCCGCAAAATGTTCACCTTTCAGCAAATCCATCGTTGAGTTTCAGGTGTTTTGCAAAAATGAAATGGCAAAATATATTTGTCTCCATTTCCATAATACTGTTAGAGACATAACTCAAAAGAGTTCAGCTGTTATCAGCTGAGTTAATTTGATTCTACAAATTAACTCCATAATTTGTAGAACCAAAAAAGAAAAGTCTAAAATGTATTACAATAAATGAATTACAATAAATTCTAAAATGTGAGAATGTCACAAAGTTCAACTGATGATAATAGTTTCCCCTGACATTGTGAGTTATTCAAGGTTTAAATGAGACTCAACTTGGCTTCTTTTCTATTTTCTGTCATCTATGGCTAAAAATGTCTTCATGGCACATGGTTGAATCCAAAAGTAAAATTGTTTCATGTGTTACCGCAAATTAACTGACATATCTGTCTCACCTGAATCTGTCTCACCTGAATCCATAGCAGAAGCAGAGTAAAGGACTTATGAGATTAGACTATACAGTGACAGGGATGAGTAATGTAATCTGAGAGTATCTGCAGCAAGCAACACATTATAACGGAAAATATTGGGTCAAAAGGGCCCTTTAAATACTCACATGCACAGATGTTTTCACTTTGAGTCTATTTGTTTTAGGTAATTATCCCTGTTGCTGCTACTTTCCCCACCAAACCTTATTATTGCTGCCCCCATTTTCTGGATATATTACCAACATATTTCCCGTCCTCTTTCTTCTTCCCCACTCTAGGGTCATTTTGAACAATGTTCAGACTCTTGATGTTTTCTAATCTGATGCAGCAATAGATTTCCATCTCTGATCTTGCATGACCCTATTTTCCATTACATCTTCTAGAGCACATTTATCTAATAGGGACACGTCATTTTCCAAGTTCACATCTGTCTGGCGGATCGTTTACTGTAAAAACTCTGAATCTTTCATATCAAATAAGATGGTTTGTGGTGATAATTAGGGGTGAAGTGGGGGCTTTTTTCTTTCGTTGTGCAGCTTCTGACAAAAAAAAAAAAAAATAGGTCATGTGAAAACAGATAGCGGCTTCTGTTTACTGTATGTGTTGGTTCTGGTTAGTGGAAATTAAAGAGAACGATGAAGTTCCCAGAAAATCCCACCCGTAAACATGTTTTAAAAGCACAGTCTCAAGAACTCAAGAAAGTTAGGGAGAAAAACATCAAACTTTTATGTTTTATGCACTTTAGGTGAAATTGCATTTAGTAAGGCCCTAAGCTTTTTGGGGCATAGCTTTTCATTAGGTGTCTTTATAGTTAAAAATAAAAGATGTTTCCAAATCACCCTAATTAACACAATTAAATGCTTAAAAACATCAGTTAGTTTGTAATTAATTGCTGCAACATGTTTCACTTTGTGACTGGGTGTGTGTATATTTATATTTATATGGATGTCTTAGCTTACTTTAGTGTTTTGTTTTATAGCAGGCTTCTATTAGCTCCTGCATATATTTTACAGCATAAAATAACACTCTAACCGCCAACTTTATGGGTCAAACCAGCCAAAGTTCCAAACAGAAATATTTCTATTGATTTCTGTCCTCCTGTGGTCTAAAATATTGGCTTTGGTCAGCCTTAGTATAGGCAAAGAGTCTTAATGGCTCTCAGTAAATACTTGGAGCACATTCCAAACCAAACACATCCGTCTTCTGCAAAGTAGTACCACTTTACCTTCCTATTACTGTACGCTTACTGTACAAATACATATGTACAATAAGCACCATATTTTTCTAACACTGCTGCTTGTCATACTTGGCTAAACTAAGTATGACAAGCATACAAGCATGAGTTTTATAGATTGTGGGATGTTTGCCCGCATATTGCTTCTAACAGACATAACTGATTTTAGCAAAAGCAGCCTGTAGATAAACACAAACATTTTCCTACAGTCCAAATATTTTCTAACTTTCCTTCTTCCCTAGATGAGTGGGCGCCTATCTCCAGCGATAAATAAGCAAGACAAGTCAGTTCTCTGACAGACTGGCAGCCAATCACAGGGCAAAACAGAGACACAACAAACAGAGAACCATGCGCACACAAACTCACATCAAAACAATTCAGAGTGAGCGCTTCAGGTAGCCTGCATGATTTTGAACTTGGAGGAAGAGAACGGAGCTAATAGCTGTGGCATTATGAACTCTATGTTTTAAGCTTAAACAGTGAAAATGGTCCTGTGAAATATTTTTATTTTTTCTTGCGTTCAGAGAATTAGTTTTCTCTGAATATCATGTTCTGGTTGGTAACTTTATTTGTTTCAGGAAAATAAAATTTAGGCAGAAAAAATATATACTGTGAAAAAATAGAGGAAGCTGAAGTACCCAGAGAGAACACACACATGGACACCAAGGACACCCAGGACCTTTTTGCTGCAAGGGAACAACTGTGCCATTGTGATGTAATTTTCTAGATATCAGCTTTATTAAATATCTATATGTCGTAAACTAAAATTAAAAAAAAAAGTTCCAAGTGACAGGAAATAAGAAATTCAATAGGACTGTAGAAAATCAGTGGAACAGTTCTCGAGCTACAGACAGCTGCCGTCTACTACAGGCCAAACGTTTGAAAACAAGGCTAATACAGACCACATATGAACTCTCTTAATAATGCTTTTATGAGTTTTACAGCTTTTGAGAGGTTTGTCCATGTATTGCTTCTAAATCTATTGTCTTTCAGCGTATTTCTTCAGATTGGTGCTGCAGATATAGGAATTATGTCACACTGAACTTCAGAGTTTTCTACTTAAAATTAGAGACAGTGGTGATTTGGTCATTTGCTGTGGTCAGAGATACAGCTAACCACCAAGATCAACATACTTCTCATCATTACATGTACCCAAGTTGTAAAGGAACATGTTATTGACACTGTGTGGTACTACTTGTGTCACTGATTTAACTGTCAGGTCGACGCCCGCCCTGTGGCGGGCATGACGTCATGCATTTAAAAGGCTTCCGTATAAAAAAAATACGGCATGACAAGTGTGCATTTCAATTCTGTTGGACTGTAGAGACTTCAAACTTTATAAAAGTAGTGTTTTTATATTGATTGTTTTATATTTACTTCCAAATAAAACCAGGAATATGATCGATCATTTTCGCCATTGCGTAAAGCGCATTTTTCGCATGTTGAGAGCAATCAGTGGATGTTTTA
>CAEGAF010042710.1:0-31326 GCA_903067075.1 Micropoecilia bifurca | reverse complement strand
AGTTTTTTTAAGCCCCTTTGCGATTCCAAAAGACGTCATGTAAGAAACCAGAAATTACTTACCGGATGGGACTTTAAAACTATGCTTGAAGGGGTTTCTTTTACATTCACACTGCTGGGCGGTAGAGAGCTCATGCAAACATAACTGCCTTGATCACTACCCAGCAGTTAACACAGTATGATAAACTGGACTCATGTACTCAAAGCTCAGACCGTAATGATAACAGGGCAAATTACTGTGACCCCTGAAAACCACATGGGGAGAGGAATGAAGGACCGAAAGGACAAACAGCTTAAAGCATCTGTACTTACCTTGCAATGACAAAAAGAACACAGCTAACACCCAGGTAGGCCAGCAGAATGTACACCCAGATGTCTGGAGTCATGGGGTTTAGGAAGGAGAAGAAGCCGCTGTTTGTGGCATTGGGTCTGCGATACAGGATGCTGATGCCCATACTCATGAAGGGCTTTGAGAAGTCAATGACTTTTTCACGCACATAGGTAATGGTGAGAGGGGCCACTGCCAAGTCTGCTCTCTGAAAAGGGAAAATAAAAACCGGTTTAGTTGTAGATTTCTTCTTTCAGACCAACAGTTTAATTTTGGCTATCCTGGGCCAACAGTCTGTATGTATACATTCATTTGTTAATCGAACTAGTAAAATCTCAACTTTTTATTTATTGTACTTCACAGAAGTGTTAAGAATTGTTCACACTTTTTGTGAAATTGCAACAAAAGAAAAGTATTTTAACTAAAGGGTGTTGTACATTTAATTAGTAAATGCCCCTCTGATATGCCCAAGCACAATCTGGAGCATAACATTATTCAGAAATCACCTAATTAATAAACTCCCTCTGTGTTTAATTTAATGTCATGCCTTGAGAGAACAGCTGTATTGACCATTATAGGTTTGTTGGAGAACATTAAGGAACAAATGCCATAATGATCACCAAGAAAGTCATCAGACAAGTCAGGGATAAAGTTGTAGAGAAAGTTAAAGTGTAGTAAGTTTATAAGAGAACATCTAAAGTTTATTGGTAAAGATAGGGAAGCAGTAGAGATGGATGTAGTTAAAACAATGGTGAGTGGCCATATTTGAAACAGGCAAGGGTTTATCTTCGAACAGGAAAACGAGGAGGTAAAATCACAAATATAAATCAAAGGAACTAGATTTTAATGTGTTAGAATTATCCATCCAAAATCCCAAACAGTGGTATGAAAAAATGTCTGGGCCCTCCCTGATTTCCTTTTTTTTAAACACTTTGTTTCAGGACATCAAACTGAGTTAAATATTAGCCTAACAAAATGCATTTTTAAAATTAATTTTGTGAAAGCTTATTATTAAGGGAGAAATAAATCCAAACCTACATGGCTGTGCTTGAAAAAGCGAGTACCCATCAAAACCAATAATATTCTGAAACAATGAAATATGACAATCAGATAAAAAAAAAACTCCAAAGAAATCTGGAAGGGGGGAAAGTTTTTCACACCACTGAGTTTGATGCTTTTCATCCTAGCTGATTGAGCTTGAGCTAATTTGCAAAGAAGAATGGGCAAACATTCCAGCTTTGGTGAAGTAATCACAATAAACGGTGGCTCTACAGAGTATGAACTCAGGGAGGCTGAATAGCATTGCATGTCACACTGTTTGAGAGTGTAATGACAAAATTTGTCACAGTTGAGGAGGTATGAGACTTAAGGGAGGTAGAGTGTCTGACAAAGAATTTATATAAAATTTGCATCGGAAACCCCTGATCGCAGATTATGAATATTTCCAATAAATCAAACCGATACAGAGAATAACGTCCAAAGTGTAAGACCCAATCTGTGAGCATGTGAATACATTGAACAACACGTAGTTGAGACACGCATGGCATGGCAGGTTAAGCTGCGGTCGCCACCCATTATAGAAGTATGCCTGGATTGCAAATTCAAATGGTCTCAATATCCATGCCCCAACCACCCACGTACGCTGTGCAACCCGAGAACCACCACCATCCTCTCCCCCTACATGATGGCTGGGCAGGAGGTTAATGAAACCAGCTGCTTGGTTCACGCTCGGATACCCTTTTCCCTTCCAAGAAACGGCACAACCCACAAAGGAAGGCTTTCTTTAATTCCTCCGTGTTGAGCAGTGCAAGAGTAACAGGGCTTGAATATACAACGGTTCACTGTACTGCATTTTCAGCACATAGAAATGAGTGAATTTTTTGTTTTATCTGTTTTGTGAAAATATGGCTTATTCAAAAACGGATTTAAATCAAGTATAGACAACAATTAGGAATGTGCAAAATAAAAGCTGTGCTTTTTCTAGAGGTTTTGCTGTACAATAATTTATGTTTTTAGGTTGTTGCAGTTGAGCACTGAGTAGAAATTCTTTTGTTTTCCCCTGTCATATATTATTCTTAACATTGACCTTATCTGGAATGAAACTCTATTATTTTACACAACTCTTGTCCCAGGTCTACGCTCTGTGTATCCGTAAACGCAGGTCAGAAATGAAACGTTTTCACTTCACATGTGGCAACTTGAATTATGTGCTCCTGTGGTCTGCACCATGGTGGTTAAACACACAGTTGATAAAAAGACAGAAAAACCAGAGAATCCTGCCGTGCATTCGCTGTTTCTCCTAAACTATTCAAATTCGCATATCACATCCTGCTCGCTGTATTCTCTGCTGCCAACTGCTGCTTTGAACCAACCTGCCATTCAGCCATAAGATCAGCCAGCATGTTATTCCAGAGATCCCTACGGTGGGTTAATATACATGCAGCATGTCCTTGTTCTGCTTTCTGCTTATGCACACAAACCGGGCGCAAGCACTACACACACAATGTCCTAGTATGTGCCACATGGTGCGGTTTTATCTGGGTTTGCAGATGGTAGGCGTAACATTGCTGTCCCTGCAGACCTTCTCACCTGATAACAACCTTGAGAACATTTATTAACACTAACATGATCAACATACTCTCAAGAGGCACTAATACATAGCACTGTTGGTTAGAGCTATATATTCTGGCAACTCTCAGCATGCAGTAATTAAATATTACCAACAATGCTTTTATATCAGGCATATTCTCCTTCTGTTGTGTTTCATATACACGCACAATTAAAGAAATGTTATATGTTTTCTTAAGTCCAAATTGAGACACAATTTCAATTATGCTTTGCATTTAACTGCACTCATCTTCCCATCGGCTCTGACCAGCTTCCCCATTCCTGCTAAACATTCCTACAGCAAGCATCATGTCTTACCATGCTAGAGATGTGTTCAATGCGGTTGGTGTTTTGCCATACATACCAAAAGCTTCAATGCTTGCCGAATATGAAAAAAGCACATTTCCCAGATGTTTTCTGCGTGCCCTTGTTGACTTGTGACAAATTAATAATGTGACTTCTTGTTGCATTCTGGGTTTTTTCTTGCTAGATTTGTGGCCTGATGCCTGCTTCTCTGATTAGTTGTTTGTCCTGTCTATGAGTTTCGGTGAATGGCCATATCATTTTAGGTTTATAGCTGTGGCCAATTCTTCACATTTTAAGAGAACAGATTGACAAGTGCTCTGACAATAAACAACATTTTATCATCAGTCCTACTGCGTACTTTTACTGTCTTTATTGCACCTTTATTTGGACATTCTGGTACATGTTAAAAACAGTCATTATTGCAGTTTATTTATTTTTTGTGAGGGTAAATAGGGGTGATTGCTGGATGACCTGAAAATGTGTTTTCAAAGATGTTTGTGGGGATTCAGGTCTTGCAGCATTGAAGCATACAAAGAAGTTGAAGGGAAAAAAAACACAAGCATTAGTTGGTTGCAGCCTGTAACTGATTTAACAAAAGATATATCTTCTGAGGCAAATCAATTATAGGTCTGCAATAACAGTACAGGTCAGTTGCATCAACAAGTTGCCCTGCTGTGTCTGATAAACATCAAAATCTCTCTCATGCAGGTTAGAATGATCTCCTCACAAATAACTTTTTTTTTCAGATAAAATACTACTAAAGCTCTGTTAAATAATCTGTCACTTTATGTTTTTTACCATAAATCTATCTGACAACATGCGCAGACAAAGAGTAAGTCTGCTGGTTAAAACCTTTCAGTGTTTCTGTCGGTGAAGAGATTAATTGCCTTGAAACAAACGATGTGCTAAGAATGCTATTAACATTTGCATCACAGCCTGATTAACGTGATCGTCTATTTTGACTAAATCAAGTTCAACAAGGCCTATTGCATCATTTAGCACCTTACAAACAATGCCCTTTGGCACAGCGGTGAGTTTCGAGACTACAGTAAAGTACACCCTCGTCCTTTGGTGGGGTCGGGAGGGTTGCTGGTGCCTTTCTCCAGCTAGCGTTCCGGGCGAGGGGTTGGGTCACCCTGGGCAGGTCGCCAGTCTGACGCAGGGCAACACAGAGACAGACAGGACACACAACCATGCACACACACACCTAGGTACAATTTAGCCAGACCAATTAAACTAACAGTCATGTTTTTGGACTGTGGGAGGAAACCGGAGTACCTGGAGAAAACCCACACATGCACAGGGAGAACATGCAAACTCCACGCAGAAAGAGAATTGAACCCAGAACCTTCTTGCTGCAAAGCAACAACTCTACCAACTGCGCCACTGTGCAGCCCCACTGCATGATGCACATATTAAATTGCGACACTTGGCAATGTCAACCCAAAATTTCCTTTCATGTGGAGAAAATCAGATAAGCTGATATTCATAGATAAAATGTGTTTTTATTTAATCTTTTTCAAAGCAAAAAAATGTAGTAAGTTACATTATATGTTTGGGGACCATTATGCGTTTTCCTGACTTATTTTTGTGTCCATTCTGAAAAACTTTCAAATATTATACAGCTTATCTAGTACCTCTAAACAGAAGGGCCAAGGGGTGTTAGGAGGTTAACACAAAGTAATTACAAAAATGAAAGAAATAGCAGTATGTCCATATGTACTTTCTTTATCTTGTGTATTACTGTTATTACTTTCCCTTCCAACAGATTTGTAGATATGTTGATTCCTTTTGATGCCTGCATCTCATGTCATCTCAGGGTCAAATCGCCTGAGCTTGCCTTTTAGCCCATGCTTCAGGTCTGCCGAATTATGATCATCTTACTCTTATCAAAAAGGCTAGAAAGCACTGAACCAAAAAATAGAACTGAATAAATATCTACGTTATCTCCTTGCATCCATAATACTTGGATAAGAAAAAGTAAAAGCAATAACCTCCAGTATAGATGCTGATCTTCAATTCAGGTGTTGCACTGGAAGCAATGAGCAAATTGATGATTCTTGCACAGATGGCACTTTGGGTGAGCTCTTCATTGGTTTTAGAGTCTCTTTTCAAAGCTATAAACTAAAAGAAAATACACCAATAGTTAAGCCCTGGTGTTTATGTAAGCTGTATAAACAAATAAAGTTATTTTCTTCACTTTGTGGCAATAAGTCAGACTAAAAATTTCTGTTTTAGGCCAGTTAGGATAAGTATTTTTATTTATAAATGTTCAATAGCTGATTAGAGAATATCTTAGACGTTCCTTAGACAAGTTGAGGTTTAGGGACCAATAGTTTCTCCTAATGCGCAATAAACCCATGAATATACTTAAATTAGCTATAAACTGGCTTAAGCAAAACAAAGTTAATGTTCTGAAGTGGTCACTACAGAACCACTTTATATATATATATAGTGTGCATGTACACACCTACAACAATCCATTGATAGAATTCAACCTATCATAAAATCTAAAACTGCTATGATGATGATGTAACTATACAAAATGTACTTAATTACCACACAGTATCAACATGTTTGATCGTACCGCGTTTACATTCTCATCATTATTGTCATTTATTACAACCTCTCATCATGCTGGTCATTTCATTATGTCATCTACTTGATATTAATGTGGACGCTCAGCTGTCAGCAATGTACTCTGACTGCCTGATTGTATTTGATCTGGTGAAATGACTGACAAAAAAAACAACAAAAACTGTCAAGACTGTCAAAACTGTCTTCTTCCAAGTCTGCCACGTTTGTTTAGACTGAAGTCTAAACAAACTCCTGTTGTGTGACTCGACCAAAGCTGTTTTATCAAAGATTTTTAGCATCATGTGTGTGGTCTCTCAGGATTTGTAAGTAAATGACAATTTTAAAATTTTTCTGTATGAACGAAACATTACCGAGGTAAAATTTAAGAAAACAATTTACAATTCAAGAACTTCTAAGAATTTTGCTAAAATTCTTAGAATTTTTAAACTGACAGCAGAGGTTTAGTCTTGGGGACCTTTGAGAATAAGGGTTCTGTTCTCAATCGCAAGTTGGCCTAGAAAGCAGAGTAGGACCTATGAGGAGGAATGGGCCAAACCTTGAGTTATTTCAACTTGTGTGATAGTCAAAACATTTGATACAATCATACAGTTTAAACACAAATCTATCAGTTGTATATAACTGTTAATAAACATCTAAATCTAAAAAAACCCCAAAACAAACAAAAAAAAAAACAATGAAAAAATCGCAGAAAAAACTTTCATTATGGTGGCCTTTGGCAATTCATCTTTTTAGTAATCCTAATTCAATTAATTTGTAGTCAGAAAAAGAGGAAAATATGTTGTATCTGCATGGAGTTAATGTAAATATCTTGTTTAACTTCTAGATGCTACTGCTTACTAATGTTTTGCCCTTTAACAGCTTGTATTAGAATTTATGCACAGCACAAAGGTGTCCATCACCTGAAGCTATCTCTTTGCAAAACAGTATTTAAATCTTATGTTATAAGTAGCTATTTATTAGTACCACATATTTTTTTCTTTGCCTACAAACCGGTAACCCTTTTCACTATGGCAACGAGGACCATTTCACTTAAAAACCAGAGACAAAAGGCGTATGTGCTTTTAAATTTTGGCGTCGTGCATTTCCAGTTTGTGCCTGACTTGTCTGCCTCTGGTAATCCATTTGTTCCCTTAAAGGTTATAGTTATCAACGCGGATCTGGCAAAAAGCTTGTGTGTAAAAATAAAGTGCTGCAGTGGGAGTCCACCTTTTCCAACCCTTTCAGCACCAAGCCATTGACTCCTGCCACACAATTCCCTGCACTAAATGCCACTTACGCTATTACAAGTTTTCAGCTGAGTACAGCTCTGACCTGATGGGGCTGAGGACAAAGGGAGTGCACCGACAGGGACGCTTATGAAATGCCAGCAGAGAATAACCACCACCAATTGAATGCAAGGCTGTTTCATGGCTGCTAAGGTTTTGAGTTTGACAGAGACTGCTGCGATCACCTACTGTCCTGTGGAAAGACGATGGTTGACGTGTTTGCAAAAACCCTTTCGAGATATGCTTCATGCTTTCTTCCAGACCCCTGGTCATCCAGCTGTGGCGAGCGTTGCGTTTCACCGAGTGACATCAGCACCCTCATAACTTTTAGGCAACCTTGACATAATTGTGCCATAAATGTAACTGACAGGTTGGAAGGCTCTTCCTGACTTGTACTCAATCATAACTATATCACTGTCTCCATGGAGGACACAACCTGCAGTTCAGCTGAAAGGCAGGACTTTCTGCAATGACACATAATGGTTCTACAAAGTAAACAGGAATGGTGTCTAATGTTAAAAGGAATATTTTGACTTCCAATAATATTCTAAATATTTTTTTTTTTTAGTTCATGGACAAAAAAGCTCAATGAGTATTTACCTGACGAGTAGAAACAGATAAAATTAATAAAAACTATTTCCTAAAGTTAATCAATTTTTTTCTCATGGACATTTTTAAAGCTTTACATATTGTTTAATACAGATAATAATGACTGCTATATTCATAAGCAGTCAGTGGCTCTAACTGGACCTGAGAGAAATTGTGGCTCAAGAACTCAGATGCCTGTGAAGAACTCACACTTCTGCTTTTACACTTAACAAGCATCCACTGTAAAAAACAATACAAGGTTTTACAAGTGTATAAAATGTACAAAAATGTAAAACAACATCCACTAAAGGCTGGAGAACTGGAGAAGAAGAAGCTAACCAAACCAAAAAGCTGAGTTGAAGCAAGAGAACTTTCTTGGCTATAATTAACACGAAACAAGCTGTGACACAAATAATCAATGAGTCATATCAAAACAGAAACAAATCATGCTAGTGTTAGTATAGCAATTTTACACTGCATGAAAGAATTGTGAGGTTTAACACATAAAAATTGGATGGCAGAAAATATATGTCACTGTCAAAGTAAACAGATTGAGAATGAAGTGTCTGGATCACATTTGTTGAGGTGAGTGGGATCAAATAGCATTACTAATGCTGACAATGCAGTACTGATAGAATAAGTGTTGTATTTCTTATACGTGAATTTTGAATTTAATACAATTGAATATTAACATTATTGACCAGGACATCCTGCTTGAAAACAGTTGTTTGGTGTAAGATATTTGAAAAGTTTTTTTTTATCTATTTGAATTCTGAAATGTAGCAATCACACCTTACTCTGTCCCTCACCCGTGACAAAAAGTAATATTAGAAGATTTTATTTCTGAAAGAATTATTTTGAACTGCAAGGGACCTTAAGCCATCTTTCTTTACTTTATGCACAATCTGGAATGGAACTTGGCCTACCATGGCTTTCAAGCATTTGTCCCACTTGTATAAAATATAACTGGGAATTCTTGTACTACCGCAGCACCCAGGCAGTCTTTGAAATGCAAAAACATCTGAGTACTCACATTCATCGCTATAGTGAGTGAATGCTTGTGTGAACATTTCAAACACAGTTATGGTGTTAATTAGTGAGGCTTGCAGATGCTGGCAGGTTTATTTTATCCCCATTATGCAAAGCATAAGGTGCTTTTTTTTAGTCATTATCTCATCAGTTGAAGCCAGAGGGGGAAAAAAATAAAATGATATAAAGCAAGACTTACATGTTCTATAAGTTCCCTAATCATGCCATTCCACTGTCCCTTGTCATCCTGTGAGCCGTATTTTCCATCAGGCACCAGGCGGATCTCATACGTGAAGCCCAGGATTTTGGCGAGCTCTTTGAGTAAGTCGATGCAGAATCCTTCAAAACGGTCGTTCCCAACCAGTGCCTTGTCAGACTTCTTAAGCATGACATATGGCTCCTCCTGCACGGACCCAAAAGATCAAATGAGAAGCAATGGTGAGGTCAGCTTTTTCAATTTGTTTCAGCACATGCACCTAATTGAAGAAAAGCGATCTGAGCTGACGAGTCGCTGTAGCACTTAACAGATAGTGACAGCAGATTCAAGTTCAGTGTGCAGCTACAGAGACTTAAAATATGAAAGGAGATTGAAGTTTTTCACATACAGAAACATGAAATAACCAAATGCTAAGCTACATTAGGCCTATACAAACTAAGCATATTGATGGATATTAACTTATTTAGCTGGTGGCTACATCGTAGGGAGACTCTGTAATAAACTGTGACAAAGTCCCATAACCTAGAAACAAAAGTCCACATCTGCCTTAAAACTATGAGGAAAATCAGCTTTCAGAGTTAAATCAGTGCTGACAAGCGTAAAAAAAAGAACCATGAGCAAAATACTGGAAAAGACATAAACTTAAATTCTGTTTTAAAAAGACTCATGATGGCAAATGGCATTTAACAAGTAAAATAAGTGCATTTAAGCAAAAGGGGTTGTCTGTTTTTTACAGTTTACAAAAGAAGACACGTTCAGGGAAAAACAGGCAGGTAATGCAGACTAACTGTTTGAGCACAAACCCCAACCAGTCACTGGCGTAAAATCAGTGACTGATACAAGCAATTCTCTTATTACTCTATAAAGACCAGAATATCAAATAGATATTATTTGCATGAGAAATAAATATACTTGGAGATACACAATTCTGTCATTAGTTTGTCAATATTAAATATCAAAATATGTAACCATTACATATGAAAGTAACATTTTCCGTTTAGCTTCCCAACAGTCTTTAGAGGCCAGCGATGATCCACCCGACTATCACACTTTGACTGTCTGATTACGGACGGAAAGCAAAAGTGAAAAGGAACATGGACACAATGGTGTCTTCATAAATTGTCAACATCCTCCAAAGGACAGCAACAGCACTGTTACCCGCAGAGACAATGACTGAATCTGAATTGCTCATAAATTATTTCCTTTATTTGGTGCTTCTTACTATTTCCCTGCCAGATAGACTTGCAAGTACTGATGCACATTTAAAAAAAACATGTCGGTCCATTTATGCAAAAGTAAACTACAATTTATTACACCCGACTGTCATTGTATAATTTACTAACTGAGCTCAGAAGTAGAGTAATTAATTCTATTGTGAAGGTGACCACCTGCCATTGTGTTTTGTCAGTGGGAGAGAGAGGTTCATAAGAAAAAAGGGGGAAAAAAAAGGAGAAAACTGGCGACCAAAGCACTTACAGTATGACAATCAAAAAATTATCAGCTATTTGGAGAATCAAGAGTTAATGAAATACTAGGGGACACCCAACCCATATTTGTTGGGTCTGCCTACAATGTATCCACACTCAAAGCAAATAACTTGACATACTCAAAAATTCAGAAACCAGTTGAGCTATTGATATGAAATAAAACAGAATCATCACAAAAGGTCGTCTTTAGTCAGCTGTATTTGAGTTTTTGCAGTTTTTATTATGTTGTTTTTTATTTTATTTTGTTAAATTAAATGTATTAAATTTAATATTTTTAAAATATGTGCTACATGTTTTAATACAGTACCACCATTTCAAGATTGTGGGACAAGAAATGCTTCACATTAATTGGCTAATAAATAAAAAAATCGCAGAAATGATCCATGCAAAGAAGATATGACTTTTTTTGTTTGAGAAATCGTCCATATAAGATGGGCCTATTTGCTCCTGCATGCAAATACAAAAATATTCTCAATGAATCCGGTACAGAAATTGAACAAATAAAATGTTTGCAAAAAACACGAAGAACGGTACACAGGTTCCCAAATTTTCCCAAGTGAGTGCCAGCAAAATTTCTCTTACTGTTCCTATAATATCCAAACATGTTTGGACATTATAGACACAAAACTGCCTCTTAAATAAACAACGAGACATGAATACTTGATGACAATGCATTTAAATAGCAAAACGCTTGGCCAAAAACTTTGCTTAAGTTGTCCAATTAACTTGATCAAAAAGTTTGCATGTTTAACGAGAAGGCCATTACCATCTGTTTCTAGCCTTTCCGTTTATGCAATTCCCCAAGGTTTGGACTCAAATCAAAGTCTTTATATCAGCTCAACCCTTGCAGTCGCAGCATGAGCGTGCACAACAAAAAGAGGAGGAAGGCAGGCTTGCAAATAGACATTACAGGCAATGGAGTGCAAACAATTATTGTAAGAGGAAAAACACATTAAGTGCCCTAATCTCTACTGCGAAGTTATCAGTATAAAGCTGTCAGATGTCTTGCTCATGCATCACTGAGAATCAGTGTGATGCAATTTCATTACACTACGAGGGGAGATTGATATTAAAATATAAGCTCTTCTAAACAGTTTGAAAGTTTTATGTTCCTAAACTAATGATTCCTGAAGAAACTGCAAATGAAGAAGGCTTGTCAGATCCAAAAATTATATATTTAAGAAGACGGAAGGAAAATAAAAGCTACTTAACACCATAATGGCATAAAATCAGTGACTGGTTCTGTATCGTGGTTCAACATTAGACCACTTAAGTCGTTGTTCATTTTCTCCATTCTGAGACAGAATTAATATAGATGGCACCTGATAGGCAATAATTATTCCTTACCACAATCCTGCTTGTCATAATTATAGCTTTGTGGCTCAATATAGGCATAATAACAGTGTTTATCATTGCAACTTTAAGGGGTGTGCAGGGGAAGGTCTGTGCCATCACCTCTGTGATGGCTCCTCCACAGACACCAACAGGCGGTGACAGAGCTAAGGACAAACAACGGCAAGTAAATGGCAATGTGGGTCTAAAAGAGGCATTTCTAGGTCTTTTTGTCTGAACGTGTAATTAACGCTAGTTTATAGTCTCACTTGCTCCATTTGTGCTGCTTTCTTCCTGAACTCCACTTCCAAAGCTTAAATGTCCAGTGAGCCATGTTGCTACAACACACAATTCAGCAAAAAACACTAGCAGACAAACATTGGCTTATTGTTTTTCTCAATCAGACAAAACAGTAAAAGCATTCCCTGATTAAAACTCAAATCATTTAGACATCTAGAAGATAGCTGATGACAATTTGCTAAAGTTCAAACAGAGCATCAGAATGAGGGAGAAAGTGAAGTTGAATGAGAAATGGACATTTGCTCCAGTCAAAGTGTTTTACTAGGATTTTCACGAACAACCATCTATCAGGTTAACAGAGACTAAAATAAATGTAGGTAATAAAGTGAGCAGAGTGCATAACACCCTGCAGAGGCCCTTTACACGGCCCTTAGATTAGCTAAAGAGCGATGAGGGGAGAAGCACATGAAATGAGTTTTCATGGCATTGCAACTTCATGCAAACTTTACTTCATCAAGAGCAATGCAAATGGTAAGATGTCGACATGTAAACACAACGCTATGCACCAATCAACTCACGAATGAGAAATCACTCTTTTCTGTCTGGTAATCAAACCGAAGAGTCTTGGTTTGGAAGCCGCCAGGAAAGTGGTACTTGTCAGACTTTGTTATACCAAGTGTAATTTTTTTCAGGGTCTGGGCTAGACCCCTTCGTTCCAGTGACAGAAGCTCTTTATGATGAAGCATACAATAACATTTTTAGCAATTTCATGCTCTCAAAAATGGGAGATAATTGGGATCACCCTATTGCAGTTCTGAAATAATTTTGCACCAGTGAGCAAAGTAAAATCCATAAGCAGATGGATGAATGAGTTTATTGTTTAAATGCAAAAAAACATCAGGGATGAATTAGTGCATAGATGTTCATCCAGACTATCTTGTCTAATGTTTTTGCCTGAGCTCAAGTGCTCCCTTAAAAGTGATCCTTCCAAAAGTATGTGGAAAACGTTCCTAGAAGATTAAACATGTTCCAGCCTATATCATAATGGAATATTAATCACTAAAGCTTGTGCGTTTGCAAAAGCAGTTGTTACTTTGATTGTGGTAATACATTGTATTAAAAAAAATTTCTGCAGTAGATATTTTTTTAAAAGAAAACTAAACATGTTAATTGTATTAAACTTGATTCCTAGAATGCCATCAGTAAGAAAAGTAGGAAGACATGGTGACACCTTGTGACCTACCAGAATGGTGGTGATGACAAGAGAACGGTTCGACAGAGAATCAGTGATGTTCATCCCTTTTCGCTTCGGCACTTCCGTGATGTTAAGACCTCCCGACGCACTCCACTTCCCCACCTGTGGAACATGAAAAGTGTGCAAGCTAAGTGTTCTGTGTCTGTTGACGAGCTATGACCTCCACAGACTCCCCCGCCAACTGTTTCCTGCATTAGTGGCAGGTTGAACACATCTCCAGCAGCATTAGATGATTGGCTGTGTCACCTTTTATCAGCAGGCTAAGGTGCTCTGCAAAGTATGGGTAGTCAAGACTATACACTGAAAAAAACACGTTGAGTAAACCACACAATGATAACATTCTTCGAATAGTGTCGTTATTTGCCTGAGGTGATCATGAAAATGCTGATGAACTACTAAAAATACACCATATTACCTCATATGCAATTATATTATTAGTGCTCTCAGTTTTAACAATATGTAACAATGAATGAGTAGGACACTAACTAACAAACACAGTACTTATTTTAAACCTTACAGCTAATTTGAAAATAATACAGAGAGAGAAAAATTGGAGCTTTGTTTCCTTTGTGCGAGTAATTTTTCTCTGCAGTGTCAGTCAGATAAGCAAAGTGATTTGAGAAAATAAAAAGAAGCTACACATGCAAGAAGCCTTAAGGCAAATATCTCAGCACATTGTAGAAACACACTCTGGAACATATCATTAGCACAAATAGTCCTGTGGCTGTCTATAGCAATCTCTGTTGGCAACTCAAGCTTTCCACCAAGCCCTTCTCTGTTTCCTCTATTGCTACACTCTGAGCTTTTAATATTCACTGGGATTTGTGCTTGAGGTGAATCCATTTAGAAGACGCTCACCATCCAACACACACAGACACAAGCGCACACAAAAGCATGAAAAATGCCTGTTAATGTCCTCCCTGGCTAATCCAGGGAGAGGCATATGCTCTAATTTGAAAACCACATTAGTTACAGCTTGTCTCACAAAACCGAAGAGGACTCCAGGAGAGAATTTAAAAATATCAGGATGCTTTCCGCTTTGCAAAACTCCTTCTAATAGTACCCAATTACAATTAGTTCAATTCATTTAACATGATTAGCATGAATTAGTTGATTCAAAAGTTATTTTCTCATGCAAATACACAAAGAGCATAATTCACCATCGTGGGCATGCTCTCGTCTACCAAAAGTGACACACTGAGAACCTGTTCATAAACTTAAGCTAATATTCAATTACAAGGGATTAGTTGGGAATAAAAAAAGTCCACATCTTAACAGGCTCACCCAGTTAAAGCCGATTCCATGGATATGCAAGGAAGGAAAAAAGAAAAAAATCCAGCAATCTGCAGCAGGCTGTGGATCAACGCTAACATGCCTGAGTGAAGGATTTGTCAAAAGCACAATAATAATATGGCATCAAATAATTTTTGCAACGCTTCAATTTAAACGCAGGACAAGACGCCAGTGAAAAGGAGAAGAATCATTTCAAAGCTCTGTTATGGAGGGATACAAGTTGAAAAGTCTCTGCCATTATACTGTAGAGTCCTAAGCCTTGAGGGAGTTTTTGAAGAAGTCATAATGGGACTCATCCTTATTTTATTCATTCACACTGTATGAAAGCCACTTAGCAGATAATAGCCGTTGTAGTTGCCCTCCAGTATAATAAAATACATTCTACAATTTTGCCCTGGTAGACGTTGTTTTTATCTTTTTGTAAAATGTACTTATTCAGTTTAGTACCAAACACCATTTAAGCGTTACCTCAAATTATCACTTAGAGATTCTGCTACTAACACACAATTGTGTAACCCAAACAATTTATTTTATAATCTGCTAACTTGCACTTGTGTTTTAACTCCCAATACCCTTCTTAATAAGAAAGTCAAATGACACTTCAACATGAATATTTCAGTATTTAAAAAATATCTGTGATTAATATTGAAAGATGTGAAACAGAATCTGAAGAAAATGTTTTCTATAGCTGCAATCTCAAGACAAACATCCACATTTATATTAATAAATATATCATCGATCTACTTTTATAGACAGATTCAAATTGGAGTGTACACATACGTTATTGTTTCAAATGATGAAAATAATTGGCAAAGGATGTAATAAAAGCCGATTGTATTCACTCACTGACTTAGCAGCTATATTCCCCATCCTGTGTAAATATCTGCTCTCAGTGGAAAGGAACAGCTTTCCTTTAACAGCAAGGAACCTTCAGCAGCGCCCAGTTTGGTGAAACAAACTCACCTTTTCAAGTCCATCCTCCTTTAGACTGACAATGTCCAAGTCAAAGTCAGTACGTAACCCAGTTGTCTTGTTGAAGGACAATCTTCCAGTCAAACCATCCCAGTGAGACTGAAAAATAAACATGTTACATATTAATAAAGGACATTTCAATTATATCAGCAGTGCAGCAGATTTATTTTTAATATGGAGGCTTGAGTGATCCATCCATCCATCTTTCTATCATCTGCCCTTCTTGCTGCAATGCCACCAGGAGATGGAATATCAGAATATATTTGCTTGTTGCGTAAATGGCAAAAGCCTTACCTAAATGTACATTTTACACATTGTTTCTGTTCTTTACTTTATTTTGTATTCTTTATGTTTAGCAAATACTCTGATAGCCCAAACACACAAAAAGAAATATAATTCCTGCCAAAAAAAGGGCACTTTATCTTCCTGCTGAAAATAAATTCACTCCCACACATACACAGACCAAAAGCATAAACACAAACTATACAAGCTGCATTCCCTTTTTTTAATTACATTTTACATCTCGACGCCTCCGACACATTCTCCCTCCAGACTACGTAGTTAATTAACAACCATCTTCTTTTGCTTGATTCCACCCGAAGGAGAAAAAACACGACTGCCCCCTATTATGATTCCTTGATACCGGCACCCTCCAGAAATGACTGCAGGTGCAGCCACAACAGCATGCCACTTACCTGATCCTCTCAAATGTAAGCCATCTGTACGCTTGTATCATACTAACAGCTGATGACGTTGCCCCTGAATTAGCATTTTCATTTTTAAACGCTATACCAACTAAAGAATGTGTATAAATTAGCGCTTCTGCATAGAAAAAAAGGAGAGATTTCTAATTGGGCATCAATGTCACTCTCATCCTGTCACAGTCTCTGATGTGCACACTGGGTGTTTAACAGGTCTTCACACAATAAGGCAATCAATCACCGTGTGTCAACCTATTGCACTTTACTAATATTTAAAACCCATTCTGTGACAACCTCAAAACCAGCTGGCTGTCCAGCCTCTAGCGTGCAAGAACTTGTTGTGCAAAGATTGAACCTTCAAGGAGAAATCTGTGACACTCTATTTTTCAAAATCCTCCCATACCTCATTCCCTGTGGCCTATTGCCACCGAGGTGGGAGGCATGTTCAAACAGCTTTAATTCAGAAAATGACATATACTATGCCTCAGCCGTGTCACAACCGGAGGGCCAATTCAACCTTCAGAACATGTCAGCCTCTGATCTTGAAGCAAGTGTAAATCAGCAGTGAGTTAATGTTTTATTGCCAAACACTAGATGTTTAGCATTTGTTTAACCTTTATCAGGATTCTCTACTCTTTTCCAATAGTAGACAATCGCGAAATTATATTATATTGTAATATAATTTCACAATTATATTACAATATAATTGCGAAAGAAAAACTGGCCAACAATACTTTGATGTTTACTTTGTCTAATTGGAAAAAATAAACACCAGACATTGTTGTACAAGCATGTAAATGTTATGCAAATAATACATTTCTGGCTTATTGTTTGGCTGAAAATAGAGGATTGCCTCTGCAGCTCTAACAGTCTTTTAAAAGTAATATTTTATTAAGTAAGTAAAGACTGATTAATATGTGGAGGTTAATGTATAGAATACTTATAGTACTGATTCACATATTGTTCTATTCCTACTTCATTTGCTACAGTTATCTACTCAATCTGATTAACTTTATTCCAACATTGGAACTCTTTTACAAATTACATATTGCCATTTCGTGCCAACCAACGCAGATTGTCGTCATTCCACCCAGACAGTGTTTTATAAGTGGAAGGTTTTGCTCCAAACATCTGATATCTGTACCCGATCATGTTGCAGCCTTTCTGCAGCAGCCATGGCTGCTGAGATGTGGGCTACAACCGGTGCAGGAGGTCAGTCCAACGCGAAAGCAGAAGAGTTAGTTTTGCAAAATAATACTTTTTTCAGAGTCGATGTAAATGCAAGGAATTTTCTCTTTCAATGTTAAATAAGTGTAGAATTTTGTAATCCAATTGAAGATTAGCAGGATTTAACACACATTTTGACAAATCAAGGCAAGCATAAGCAATTCAAGAATCAATCAATTCCACCCTGTCACATTCTTGCCTTTTCTTTTTTGAAGTAAAATTTGAACTTTAACAATAATTTATATTTACTGCTTATTACTATTGAGACTGGTCTTTAGGAATCTGGTGCTTTTATTACCCTGGAAATAATGAACAAAGATATATACAAATTTGTGCAGGTATTTGCTTGGCTTTGCACCTTGAAGCACATCTGTTTTACAAAGGCTTTGTGAATCAACTGTATGTAAAATACAAGGTTGTTCAATTAGTGCAAAATCCTTGTAATCTTTTATGTTATAACCACATTTTATGTCCTTAGATGTTGTTTAAGCAAAGAAAAAACCCTCTTTACTGCAAGTCTGAACATAATATTTCATATCACCAAAAGCAAAATTTGTGAAATGACAAAGGTAGGCTGTTGTAGCACATAAATATAAAACATCAGCGTGCAAATACCTCAAAGGCTGTGGTGAAGTGCACCAAAATCACAAATACCTTCTAAAAGCCTAACAGGTTTCTTTTTGTATAATTCACAGACCTCAGAAAAATCTTGAACATGTGTGCAAAGGGTCTGTTATCTTGAGAACAGAGGCTGGATGAAAAGCAGAAATGGCTTGAATCATCCCACCTTAGGTATCTTTGCAGGTCAGACACAAATGATACTTTGCTTCATATTCACTGGAGTGAGCAGAGGATTTGGGCTACGCCAATTTCAAGCAATATATTGCTTGAACGTATGTGAAGTTATAGAGCCAGGGATACCATACAGAACTATCAGGCTTATCTCTGCCAAAGATATCAGCTGGTAAAAGGAAATTCTTGAAAAACCCACAAGCTGTGTCTGTTCAAAATATATACCTCACCTTCGCTTTCAATCAAAGTTTCACATTAGCGCAAGGAAAAGATAAAAAGGTTTTAGCCTTGATTCTCCTTCTGTTTACCAATCTTCTAAACATCAGTCTGGGCTAAAGATTAAATATTTGTATTTTTTATTCTTCATTCTGTTATTTAGGTAAAAGTAATGCAGTTACTAGGTTTGTACTTTTACACAAGTCAAAAGATGAACTACACAAACACTTATCTGCACAAGAGATGCAACAAAAATCAAAAATTCAAACGCTTCATTTTCCCCTTGTCAGGGTTAGTACGAATCTGAGTAACAATGACACTTATCAGTCTAGATGATGTTACTGAGTAAATAGCACTTGCAATGCTGGCTGCAAATTCTGATAGCATGTGCATCTCAGAGCTGTTTCTGTCAACATTGGATGGGGAAGGTTGTCGGTAATTTTCTCTGACAAAATGAATAATTCTTGTGGAAAATTACAATCCAGAGAGTGCATTCTGTCTTAAAGGTTAATGATTTCATTTAAAAATAAATAAACAGACTTCCTACTATTTGTAAAATCTCTGTACAACATACAAAAAAAAAAAATATGACAAATGATTTTCTTATTTAAACTTCCAGATACAAACTGAAGCAACTCGGCACGTCTCTGATTTGTCATTTTGTCTGAGGCACTGTCAGATGCTTATGTTGAATGTGATAAAAGGCAATTATACAACATGTGCCTCCAAAAGGCATCTTTTATCCTGAAAAATAGGTTATGAGTAGAGAGAAATGATGAAGCTGACACAAAAACTGCTTTGATGTGTGAGTCAAGCTTAGTTTCTCTTGGTAGCAGGTCTGACATATTTAGCTAAAGATCTAAATAAGACACAGTTACTAGGCTTCCACTTCTGTTCTCTGGTTAACCACTCAGTGTGTTCCAACATAAATAACTGAGAGTAAAACAGCAGCAGGCCGAAGGTGACCCATCACCTCTTTGATGAAACTCATGAAGCGGCCTCCGAATCTCCAGGGTTTATGTCGGTGGCACTGCAGTGAGTTCACAGTCATCTGTGGAGCGTGCTGGTACGAGACGGACACAATGTGGACAGCATCATAGGTCAGAGCCGCATCTGTCTGGAATAAGGGGTGAACATTATTTCAGCTGGCGGCTATAGAAAATAGTTTTCACACCGACATAACACTGACAATTCATTTCAACACAGACACTATTATGGGTGAAAATTAACGCACATCACAAGCCAAATATAGGGAAATTTATCTGTCTGGTAAATTTGGCAAGGTTACAATTTAAACAGGAGAGTGGCATTTAATTGTTTCAACTGTTGGGTGTAGAAATGAATGAGAGCTGCTCTGCTTTTAGATTGCTGCAAATCTTTTTATAAGAAGAAGTGAATAGCAATTTTGTGTGACATTTGTGTCAAGAGGTGATGCGGGCAAAAAAAAAAAAAAAAAATCAAAATTGTGAATAATGATAATGTCGGCCTGTCAGGAAAAAACAAACAAACTTCAACTGTTGGGTGTAGAAATGAACCAACAACACTGGACTTTAATAAGATTTCATGCCAAATTCTACTTCAGTCTCTCAGACTAAATCACAAATGAGAATGAGTATTTTTAAATAACCCACACATTCAGTAAAAAGTTAAAATCTTGAGCATCTTGTGTTCTTCCCAGCTGGTAATTTTCTTGTATTTTGTCTTCACTGTCAAGTCTGAATAGGCAAATGTTACTATAATTTTAGTCAAAGCATAGTGGCACAGAAGGTACTTATTCTTTTACTGGTGGGAATCTTTTAGTGTCTCATGATTTGATTAAATCTTAGGGTCACAATACTATTTTAAATCAATTTTCAATTTGAAGTTATTTTTCATAATGATTTCTGCATCGGCCAATAGGTGTGCAGATGATTCTTGTGACATAGATAATCTCTAAGCCAAAATAAAATAAAATAAAATTCATTTTCAGTGGTTGTGCAATAATGACTGCACTACTTTTAAAACAAATCAAAATATCACGCTTGCCTGTTCCGCATTTCAAGTGTGGAACTTGAAAAATATTACAAAATAGTTCATGAAAAACAGTATTCATACTGTGCAGTATTCTTACTTCTGGAACTATTCACGTCACAAAAATTATCATTTGATATGAAAAACAAACTGAATATGTTTCTGATTTTGCAGTTTGAAAAATAAATGAAAAATTCTATATTTATACCGTCATGATGCCTTCCAGCAGGCCTGAATCTGGTTTAGGTGGAATTTGCCTTTCCATTGACCATTTCTCCACAATAGATCCAACCTGGGGGTTGTCCACATTGAGGATGCGAAAGCCAGTCATGTTGACACCACAAAAGCGATATGGCTCCAGATCAATAGCCATCAGGTCCTTTTTGAAAAACAAAAGAAAGAAACGAAAGGTTGTTATGCAGTCAGGCATTACTGAACATCTTGTGTTTGAAGTACATACTCGGTATCATTTGTCCTCATATAGAGATAGATTTGGACAGCATCAAATAACAGAGAAATATCTATTTAAGACAGAACAAAGATCAAATCTATCAAATCAGACAGAGCACTAGAGTTTGAATTATTTTGTCCTAACATGGTCACATTTATATGAATAATGGCTAAACAGCCCAAGCAATAAACATCCCATCCACTTTTTTCTTTTTGTAATTGGATTAAAAAAGGCTTTTTTTAGGCTGGGAGATTATTAATTACTTGCTTGTAGCTTGGAAAATTAAAGAAAACACCAAAACAAATAATTGTTTTGTATCATATTAATATTCCGCTCTTGCATTGCCTTGGCATCTTCAACAAAAAAATAAATAGGAATTCAATCTGAGTTATGTCTGGAGCAGCGATTGTATCTGATGTGTGAAGTCACATGTTGACACACGTCATGTGAAATTGAGCCGCGGGGCTTGGAAAAGACATTTGGATGAACATGGATATTTCATTAGCACCCTGTGGAGAAAGAGCCGGGGGACGGAGAGCGTGGAAGACATTCACTAAAGAATGGTCATTGTTACCTTGTGATAAAGCTGCCTTTTTCCTTCTTTTAGCATGCAGAATAATTCCTCCTTTCCAAATAAAGTAAAGAGTAACCCAGATTAGCTTAAAATGTCTGAGGTATAGATTTGAAGTTGGGAAAGTAAACTAATGGAATCAGTATCTTTTGACTATAGGAATTATATATATTTTTTTCAATATAACAAAGCATGTCCAATCTTCTCTTAATTTGACATTCAGTTTTATTTCACATAATTTTATTTAGGTAATAATTTGATTACTGAGACTAATACCAACATCTCTTGTGAATTCCACATGAATTGGACGAGTAGAATTGTATTTACAAATGGTGATTTGTTCTGTACTTGTTTTTCATATTACAGAAAGTCAGACAAATAAAAAACTAATGAAAAGTTCTAGTTCATTTTATCAGAACTAAGTATCACACACACGCAAAACAAAACACATGCGTAACATTATCCTACATTTGCCTAATACAGAATTTTGTTCTGCTGTTTAAGATGCGTTGAGAGAATGCAAAAGTGTTACAGTAGTGGAAAACATAACTAAGTTCTTAGCTTAAAGCTCTCTAAGATCGCTGTGGCAAGACAAGAGCTATGACAGTTTCATTTCAAAGGACAAGGAAGTTATTACCCCCATAGCTCTGTGCTTTTGCCTTTTCACGCTCTAATAAGTCGGCACTTCCCTCACCTCTGAAGATAAAACATAGACATCAGTGAACTCCATCGAGAGGAAATTGTATTGCCATGTACACCGTGCAAGAATTCATTACTTTGGATCAAATAAAGTTGCCAGGTATAATCTTCTTAATGGGATATCTATCAGTAAGGCAGCATATTGCAGTTTTAGATAGGTATAACACTGATCCTATCAAGATACCCATGTCTTATGTACAAAACATATAGTTGGGAAAATGCAATAAAACAAATGCATAAAAAATGCTGCTGAATACATAAAAAGACAATGCAAGAATATAAATAATTTTCAGATTTCCATATTAAAGCAAAACAGATGCTACACGAACATGACACACCACATAACAATGTCATTGCTCTGCTGTCAACTGTGAGAAATGACATACATCATATCTGGACCCCTGTGTCATAACATATTATCGCAACAGACTGGCTATGCCTGCAGAGACAGTGAGTGTGAGCGCTCAAGAGAGTCAGGAGACAAAGACAGTAACAGAGGGTGAAGGGAACAGCACAGAGCATGCTGCTTTGTATTCCAGTTCAATCTGCTGGTTCCCATTTAGGCAGGGTAACGGAGAAAAGCAGCACCCTACGGACACTTGTGTTGAGGTTTTTTTTTTTTTTATTGTATCACACAAGGTGAGAAGGTCACTGCTATGATGGCAGTTATTTTATGTAGTTTACATTATTAGCAATAAAATAGTAAATAAAAAACGAACTGGCTGGAGTTTTTGTTTGTAGACATTTCTATTTTTAGACTTTGTACCGAGCAGGATTTTATGAAGTTTATCATAAGACAGTGTCCATAAAAAGCCCTCATCCATGTGGATGTTTTACATCTTTATTGCTTTATAAATCATCATTAACAACAAAGTCTAATAAAAAATATTTAACTTAAAATACGTGATTGCATAAATATTCACCCCCTCCAAGTCAGTAGTGACTGAACAGAGTCTGTACAGTCAGGTTTCAATCAGACTTGAACATCTCACGTTACAACTTTATGCCATTCTTCCAAAAGTGTTGAACCTTTGTCAAATTGCGTGGGCAACCCAAGTCCAATGCTTCAGGTCATTGTCTTGCTTAAAGTCAAATGTTTTCTTACAGATGAAACAAGACATCTGCGAGGATTTCTCTATATTTTGTTGCATTTATTTTATCTTCCACCTTTACAAGAGCTTCCAGGGCCTGAGACAGAAAAAAACATCCCCACAGCATGATGCTGCCACCATAATGCTTCACATTGGGGATGGTGTGTTATAGTGATGTTCAGCGTTCATTGTTTACATCGTGTCTGGTTGACAAAAAGCTTAACTTTGTTCTTGTCAGACCAAAGAACATTGTTAATATGCCTTTATTAAACCCATAATAGACGTTGCAAACACAGTTGTCTTTATACTAAAATCTACTGAAAAGCACTCAGGTGATTTACATTCCATTCATTGTTAGAATGCCATCAATAATTGGCTGGACCTCTGCTGAATTCGGACAGTCACTTTAAAGAGGTTGAGTATTTATACAATAACCTGTTTTGTGTTTGATATTTTTTTATTATTTCATAGGAATCCAGATTCACTTGAACTATAGTGTTTTTCTGAATTTTTGTCATGAAAAACAAGTTTTGTTTCTCATGATTTTTGGTTTGTAAAAGAAACAAAAGGATAAAACATTCAAGGGATGAGTACTTTGGTGAGAACTTTTTAAAGGCACTGTACATGTTTATAGTCTGACCTGTAATTTTTGCAGTATGATGTTACCTATAATTTGTAAGCATTAATTTCACATTTTATCAAACTTCCCATTATTTTAACTGTTTATGTAATTCCCAAAGCAATAGGTCTAATCCTCATCAGTTTACGATGATGAAACATTCAATTCTTAATCTCAATCTGGCATTTTTTGGAATTTCAAAGACTGCTGTTGACAGTCCTATGAAGCAATGTTTACCACTGCAAACTTGGGACTCCATTGTGCCTCCGACTTGTCAAACAAAATTGATGTTATGGACTGGATCCAAACTCCATTGGCAATTAGCCACTATTCATGAAAAATTCTAGTGGAGAAGAGATGAGAACAAATGAGACTATTTGCATTAACAAGCATGGTACATTACCAGAGTGGTGAAGATATAGTGGTAATACTCTGTCATCATCCCCATAGTCTGGGCCTGGAAGGATACAGAGACAAAAACATGGAATTAAAGGTGTGAATGAAATGAGCTGGGGCAGGGAAAATTATTATTTTGTCGTTTGAGAGTGTTCATTATCCCAAACAGCATCTTTGCAACAAGCAGTCCCACAAAGATTCAATAAAAGAGCCATCAGTGATGGAGAAAACATTTGTTTTAATGAGAGTATTGACTCATATCATGATAGTTTTGCAAGCAAGATTCCGCTACCACTTGCTAATGTTTCTTAGCCATAAGCAGAGTGTTGATTTACTATTTACTAACATGTCTTTAATGATTTTCTTTGTATTTAAACTGATGGTTTGGGGCATTTGATGCCACCGCAACAGAAAAAAGAGTCTCAATCAAGGGTTCACTAGTCTTTGCATTATATCCAAACACTCCATCGCTGCGACTTGTTTCACTCCATCTACACTCAAAGGCATCGCATCCACCATGGTTTCCATTCTACTGTACCATGTGTTATAAAAAGAAAAAAAAACCCTCAAAGCTCAAGGTTATGCAAAAGAGATGTTAAGCCTCTGTGGAGAAAATTCACCTTTGCAGCTAAAGACATCAAGCCAAATACCTGACATTGAAACTTTCTTATATATTTAATTCATTCAGAGGTTATTATTACTATTTGATATCTCCATTCAGATTCAAAGAATGTACCATATATGAATTTTTATTCGTTTTTAAATATTCTCATCAATAATAGGGTGAAACCATGGGACAAAGGCAGTTATTTTGTAAATAAGACACAGTCATTCCTATCATTTTCATTTTCATAATCGGAAATAGAATATAATTTGAGTGATGTATGTTGAGATTTTTAAGAAAAAAAATGCCTTTCATTTTGTTAAGCATCACTGCATGTCAAGAAGAAAATCCAAGAGCATGACAGAGAGGTGATCTATATTTTAACATAATTTAACTCTGTAGTGCTGCAAAACATATTATTTTGAGATTCATATTGTCAAACATGAATGATACATAGACTAGAAGTGAAGTACAATTATTATTATTTTGCCTTGGAATGTGGTTGTAAAGCAAAAAGGCATCTAGATGTGGCGTAAATGACATGCATAAGGGACATGAGGGTCAAACAAAAGGTTGTTCCTGTCTAAAAGATTGTTCTCATTTCTGCTGTTGCTTCTTCTTATTGAGAAAAACCACACAAAGTGTCATGGCAGAGGAAACGTTTTTCTAGTTTAACCCATAAAATAATAATATCAGAAAAACATATCTGTTGCTTGCTGCTATTACCATCACATTTAGAGCATTTAATTGTCACTCCAGTAATCTTTTTATTGAACATCTATTCAATTGCTGTAATAAATCATCATTTTTATTGTTCCAAGGTACACAAACAACCCCTGGATAAATAAAACTAATTAAAATATGTCATATTGAAACTGAAACTTGATGGTGCAACGTTTTTGCCTCAAAGTTTTATCTCACGACTCCACTGAACAAGACGCGGACTTCTTTGCAGTAGATGTGTGCTCTGGCTAGAAGCGATCATGTCATCTTCTATCACAGCAACAATAGAGGACTGAGCTATTTAAATAACTTTTTTGGCAATGATGCACATTAATATAAGTTGACAGAAATCTGTAGAAAGGAGGGGGATTTAACAGCCTATTCTTGACATCTATAAAACATCAGACCACCTACACATTCATCACTTAGTACAAAATGCTGACAGCTCCCTGTTGACTGACATTTATATCAAATCACATTTATGTTCTGTTTCAGTAAGAAAGCATAACATACTGTTAGGTTTGGAATATGCAAATATCCCTTTGGATTGATCCATTTTCACTGTGCAGCTTTGCATCCATAAACTGTGTGAAAGAATGCATCAAAACAATGAAATTCACAAAATGGAAATATAATCTACAGTCAAACAGGTTGTGACTAATTGGAACCTTAAGATACAAAGGAGGCAAATATAATGGTGCAGTGCTGCATGCGTATAATTTGAATGTTTCTTGGATGTTTCTGTTTAAATAAGAACATTAATTTATATTCTCTACAAAAAATAGAGATCTTCACAGAACAGATGTCTTGATGCTGACAATAATTTACACACAGCTTGACTCTTCTTATGATTAAGTGATTTCTAAAGGTAATTTGTCGCTCTAGATTTTAATTAATGGTATTACCCTTCGTTTTGGCTGAATACATATATAAATATTGTTCTTATTCCATTAACAAGCATCTGAATGCCTGCATTTCGTTTTTCTGAGGTGACTGAAGCTGGAACTGGTTAGATGGGAACCTAAAGTTGTCTAGTCTTCTGGTTTGATACTGAAGGTTGTCTAAAAGAGTACAGAACTCACCTGTTTGAGAATTTGTGCAGCCATGTGGTGACTGCAGTCAAAGATGATGCGGAACTCCCGACTTCTCTTCATTTCCTTTAGGAGAGGCCTTGTATCCTCCGTATCTAGAGGAAGCTGGCGTATCTTTAATCGAATGTTATACCTTGATGGGGCCATTATCAGCTCCTGTAACCTTATTAGACCTTGCAGAAAACAGCACAAATAAAGGCACAGCTTTTTCTGTTACTTATTATAGCACAGCATTTTTTTTGTGTGTGTGTTTAAAAGTATGCAGTTATTTGTAGTCTCCTCACCTGTGCTGTCGTCATATACAACAGTGGCTGTTTTCCATTTAAGATACTGCACGAGGTCCAGAATGGCATAGCTTAATGATGAGTAATCTGGGTATAAATTGGCATAAAAAGTGTCCCTGTTGTCCATTGGGTGATGTTTCCACCGCACCTGGATGTGTGGCACTTCCAGTGCATTGCAGATGGACTGCACAGCATTTGAAGATGAGCTATGTGAAGGCCCAAATATTGCAACCACACCTAACGACAGCTGGTCACAAGCTAATGGAAGGAAAGAGATGAGAGCTTGATAATGGGTACGCTTGCTGTGCAGCACCTAGAACAAGAAAAATCTAATACAAGATTTTTAAATGCAAATGTTACAGTTATTTATTTCAGAATAACTGTCCACTTAGGGGGCTCTGATGTTGTTCCTCTAAACTAGAGTTGGAATAAAAACTTCCATACAAACACAACCATAGGGAAAACCACCGACTTAACAGTTGTTTATTTTGTTGCCAGGGGCTTAAAATTAAGGTAACAATTGTTCAGAAAACAACCATTTACACCCTGGGTTATGGTGGTCAGCAAAAAAGACAAGCAATGTGTTAACTGTTACATTGCTTGTCTTAAGCCAGTCCTGAACAAGAGACAACAGATGAAAGTTAGTTGGGACGATGAGAGAAAGTTCTAGACTAGACGTTCTCAACGTGGGCGGTACCGCCCCCCAGGGGGCGTTCAGAGGACCGCAGGGGGCGCTGGCGGACATTTTTACAAAAGGGGGGCGCTGGGATGCCTTGGGGGGCTTTTGGTCGAAGGGAAACTTTATTGTCAATAATAAAATAATGGTCAGTGCAAAGTAGCCTGCATTTGGTGGGGGCAGTGACGCAACTCCACATTTATCGGCGCATAAATCGGCGCCCGTGAATTTGTGATGCACCCCCCCCCAACAGATTTGTCGGACTATCTGCACTGGGGGGCGTTGAGGGACCTGCATAAGGGCTAGGGGGGCGCTGGGCCGAAAAAGGTTGAGAAACACTGTTCTACACTGTTACTCAGTCGTCCAAACTCCTCTTTTCTAAAGGGCTTTCTTGGGGGGTCTGGAGGGGCGGAGGGGGCAGCAATACATGCTTTCAGTACAATACATTCCAACCAAGCTTAAAATGCATACTGTACACAACATGAAGAACATTTCAATGATACACTTATTTATTAAGATTTACGGGGAGCGACTCGCTACCAGATGTGGTAAATAAATTCAGGTGCATTATGTCATTATTCTTTTTAAAACAATTGAGTTTCTCATTAAACAAGAATACATTGCAGTTATAACGAGATAAGTTATTTTAAATCATCTTTTAAGTAATTTTATTTCTGGTTTTAGCAATAAAGTGTCTTGTCGTAACAAGATTCAATTCTCATTTTCACAAGAAAGCTTTTTTAATAAGTTTTGCATTGCATTATAAGGAGAAAGTTTTTTTGTTTAAATAAGATAATTCTCCCGAATTTATTTCTTCGTTTTTGCAGTTGAATGCTTCTGTAGGAAATACTCATATCATTGCATTAACAAGTCCTAACAAGTTCAAGTAACATCCCTTACCTTTTCTTGATGCCTCAAAACTGTCGTAGATATTAATCCTCTGTATGTCATATGTTAGTGTTGTGTTTGGCAACAAAGTCCTGTTTCTGTTTATATTATTCACAGCAAATTTAAAGGCAAGTTCTTCTGCACTAACAAGTGAAACAGGTCCATCTGTTTGTTCGAAAATCCCACCTGAAAAACAGGAGACAAAAGCACACAAGGTGGTCACGAAATCTGCTCCCAAACATAAACAAGAGGTGAAAAAAGATATACAGGCATAGTTTTGGGTAGTCACAGACAGGAAAACATTGAGAGACATTTGCACTTAGGAATAGCAGTAAAGGCAGCAGTGCACATTACATGAGGTATTGAATTTACTCTGCAAACATTCAACAACCCTCTCCATTTTCAGGGAATACTGAAAAAACCAATATGAGCTTTGAAGTCTGAGGCCGTAATGGATTTAAGGAGCGAGCATGTATGCGTGTGTAGGTGTGTGTGCGTGTGTGTTTGTGCTCGTATGTCCACTCCATCACAGCAGCAGAATATCTTAAGCTCTTGTCTCTCCATTAGGATATCCTTTCATTTCACCTGAATACCACACTGGTAGAGCAGATAACTGGACTTCAGCACTGTTCTTTTACATAAAATTCAAAGAAAAGCCTTTTATTTTCCTTTTAAGATGGCATAGACTATGCCATCTTAGAGAGAGCTCAAAACTTACAAAACATGTCTATATCAACATCAAAGTAAAGTGTTGCTTCAGATGGTGGTGAGTGTTAGACCATCAGTTCAGCTCTACACCCTACAGTGTAGAGAGAGAGAGAGAGAGAAAAAAACGGTTTTATTTTAATATTTCAGGTATTTCAAGTTTTCTCAAGTTAATCCATAAAATAAGAACCTCTAAAAACATTAAAAGATATTAAATAAAAACAGTGTTGCTACGCAATGCATTGGCAGCCTACCCAGGGTGTATCCCACTTCTCACTCAAAGACAGTTAGATATAGATACCACCATTTTAGGATTGTTATAGATAGACTGATAATATAATGCATTTCAGTGATTTTTAAATGCATATTGGTTGGCAAGCTGTGCAGAAAACATACATGTTTTGTCTCCATCAACAAGGTTCAGACAGAATTTTGGTTTGACATTTGACCAGACTTAATTTGAACTGTTTCCCTGGCACAGAACCAGGTTTTAGTTTACAAGTTTTCACTAGAGGTCAGGGTCAAACTAAAAGGTTAATATTAGCTTACATTCACAGTTCGAAGACCGTGGGCCCAAAATGTAAATTTGACTTCAATCTTCAAGTGCTGACAGTATATTAAGAACATGAAGAAGGTGTACACATTGCTCTTTTCCCTTTTTTATATCTCATACATATATCTGCAAGGGGAAAGAAGAATGTGTGAATGTTGTGGTCTTATTTTACTCTTATTGTGAGGTGTTTTGTGTTCATCAGAAACTGCATGGGGAAAAATCTCTCACTGGTGATTGGTTTCAGAAAAAAACCGCTTTATAGCACCAATCTCCAGGTATACATTTAAACAATTTGAAACCAGGATGTGTGGGTTTTTGCAGAGATAATTTTTTTTAACCTTCTGCACATTTCTTGCTCTTTCACAAAGTAACCATCCAGACTGCTACAGCTGCGAAAACAGCTGAAAACATTGTCCAATTCAACACCTTTAAGCGTGATGCCTGATGTTTAAAACCAAAATATGTGAAGAACCACAACTCATGGCTAATTGGTAAGACTATGCATGTAGCATCATCTGTCGAATGGAAGACAACAAAATCTCCCTCTGGCTTGGCAACAGACTAAGAAGACAGCTCAGACAGCTTCTTAAAAGATGTTTGCAAAAACATCAGATTATGAAGAGAGATTCGTTCCTCCAGCTCCACTTTCATCAAATTATCCCTCTCTGTCAGAAAGCAAAATGTCTCTGCTCCTCTTCTGTCAACAAAGTTAAAAAAGACAACTTCCACTTTTATCAGCAACTGAATGTCTGTCATCAGGTTTACTTTTATTCATCATTTGAGTCACAGACACAACCTTTCAAAACCTTTCCACATTTCAACACAAAAAAAATATGTACAACTAAAGTGAAGTTATAGTTCTGGTTCCCCTATTTCTTTGACTGTTAAGAATATCATCTCTGTGAGAATCCAAATTTTATAAAATAATAACTGAATTGAAGTTGATGGTGGTAATCTATGCATACCACCAAAAAAAATAATTCATGTTTGAAAAATGGAAAAAGGCTCATTTAGATTCAAAAAGGGAGTGGCCAATGATCAACAGATAATTGAAACCATATTATTCATGATAGAGAGAAATCCTTAAGATAGCCATGTTATAAAACAAATTCTAAATAGAAGTAGCATCTATTAGAGTGTGACTTTGTATATTTTTTATTGAACTCATGAATATCACAAAAATCTGTAAACAGAGTTCTAATAAGAGTTTGTTAAAAAAATTAATTTATTCAATTCTAGCTTAAAATAAAATTTAATCTTATTCTCTGTACGTAAAGGTAACACACTGATACTGAGCATTCACAACAGGCTGTGCTACAACATAGCACAGAGCAAGGGGAGGGAGGATGAACAGCCACAAAAGATTGTGATTGACAGCGCTATAACCTGCCTCCTGCCTCTGATTGGTTGTTTCTAGATAGCAGTGGGAGAGGGCAGAGGAAATAGATTTTTCAGATTTTCTCTCATGTCATGACAGTTTTAACAAATATGTAAAAAAAAAAAAAAAAAAAAT
>CAEGAF010042676.1:0-18245 GCA_903067075.1 Micropoecilia bifurca | reverse complement strand
TATACATATATATATATATATATATATATATATATATGTATGTATGTATACACACATATTAGTCGCAAACACGTTTGTACACTTGCCCCTTTGACTGCAAACTGTGTTTTGTCAACAAATACAAAACTATCTTTAAGCAAATTAAACCTTCAGTTTTGAGGCCATTGCTCTCTGCTAAGCATTAGCCCATCAGGTTGTATGCATAAAGAGAGAAGTTTGCTAGCGACGCCTTGAACACAGATACTTTCATCACATGCCAGAACATGTGGGCAGGAGTTGTCATCCCTGTGGCAGATCACATAAACATCCTCTGTAGCTGTGACCTCACAGGACCCAAAACATTTACTTGTTTAAAAAAAGAAATATATATTCAGAAGACACAAGATCATAACATCAACTGCAGGTGTTGTGGCTACCACTGATGCCTTTCCTAATTACAGATGTGTTCATATGTTAGCATGACAAGTAGCATCTGACTGCTGGTTTTGATTGGGCGCTCTCCCTTGTTCCTCGCTGAATGTGTAACTCCTCCAGGGCAGGTACCTTTCGATAGAGCTTTGCCGGGTTGTGTGCGGTGCAGCCAGAAGTGTGGATGTGCAGATGGTGTGAGAGCGAGTGAGTGAGACGAGCGTTTTGTGCGAGGATGTGCGTGTGTTTCTCACCAGTTCTGAGGAGAGCATCTTTGATTGGCTCCCAGACTCGGGGTATAAGTGTATTACATAAGAGGGCTGGCAGACACAGGGAGGACGGACCGCGATACTCACTCGGTGCGTCGGGGTAGAGAAACCTCTTTCAGGGATAACGGCGTCTTGTTACTTGACATCTAAGGAGGACCGCTTGTCGCCTCGACTGCTTCCTAAAGGGATTCAGTTACGATGATTTGAATGAGCCGGACTTCTCCATGCATACGCTCGCCGAACAGCTGCACGCCACCAACATGGTAAGGCTCGGACATTGAGGAACGCGTGCGTCTGCTCGGGGATGCTATAGGTGTTCTGGTGCAGCTGTGCTGTGGACAGAGACAGAGTGATGTTGGAATGCAGTAGATCTGCCAGTGCGGTGAATGCTGATGTGTTGAGCTGCAAAGATGATACAAGAAAATGAATCAGCTTTTTATTGTAACACATTTGCCAGCCTTATAAAAACAAAAAAAACAAAAGTATTGCCATATGCTTCTATGTGTGGGAACAGATTTCTCTGCATTTATTTGCATTGACCCAAATAGAAGATTTGCAGTTTAAAGAGTGATTATTGTCTCACTGATGTTTGATGTTGCTTCTGTAACAAGAGCAGATAGACAAACAAGAAATAACGAGCATGGCTATATCTTTGTGTTTACCGTATGCTAAAAGATCAAGCTAGGGCCAGGTATGGGGGTGTTCTAGAGGATTGGGGAAGACTGATTATGTAAGGCTTTTAATTTATTCAAACATGAGAAGGGGGAAAGGGATGCGATATATTGGAGAGTGCAGGACTCATTTGGAAGATCAAGGGAAGACGCAAAGGAGAGTGAGGTGGGATGGGGTTGAGGGTCTCAGCAGTAAACGCTCTGCCTCACTTTCGCTCTCTGTGTTCCTGTCCATTGGTAGGGACTGAAGAGATTGTGCTTGTGCTGAACAGGGTTGAAAATGAAGTGGCGGTGGAAGCGCAGGAGCAAGACTGACTTGAATGCAAATCTGATCTGTTGTAGGTATCAATGTACAGCAGGTTTTGGTTTTCAAAGTTGCTGCTTTTTTTTTAAAGGCACATTGATTTTACAGTCCCAACGACAGGACGAAGTATCAGAGTGGCCACAGCTTAAAGTGGAGTTGAGCCGTGCTTGCCCTCCCCCACTTGTTGCTGCAAGCTGCCTGTTGAGGCCCTTAGAAAAGCAAGAAGTTTACATTTTGATTAAGGTTATCATTCCTGAGAGTAACATGCCGTTCCTAATCAATTGTATACATCTGTCCAAAGGTGTCTTTAAAGTAGGTGCTACACCTACCTGCTTGATGTCAGCATTTTCCTGAAGCGTGACATCAGACGTCACCCAGCTTTGCACTGAAGTGCGGCAGGTTTGCGAGTGTGTAAAGCTGCACAACAGAATGATTGCACGCTTGCTCAGCGCTCACTCTTTGTTTGTGACAGCTCGTTCACTCCCCACATTTGGAAATATTCTGGCGCTTCCTGAAGTGTCTTTGCCTCATCCCATCATCTTTGTCAGCATAAGTGAAGCATCCTCATCTGTCACCATGACGACAGCCATTCCTTGCCTTGCAGGCGTGGATGCCTCCCCTTGTGTTCACTCCTCTGCCCTGATTGGCTTATATCCCCTGCAGCTGTACGGGTTGGAGGTTCTGTGAAGCCTGAGAGCTCATGGGGGAAATTTTTTTGTACTAGAGATATGAAACTAAATCATAAAAGGAAGAAGAGCGTCTTTGATTAAAAAAAGAAAACACAGTGCCTGAAATTAATATAGCAAAATTCATACCCATCTATGGGACACAGTCGTCTCCAGGCCTTTAATAACTCCTTACCTGGAGCTCAAGCATCGCCTGTCAGGCTCGGTTAGTCCTGGCTACTCTGCCCACAGCCCCAGGGAATGGATGCATGGTTAGCTCCAAACTGGAGAATGCTGATGAACACTACTGCAGGGAGAACAGTTTTAGAAACGACTCACAGGGCCGTAAACAGGGTTAACGTATACAAAGAGAGAAGTGTGGCTCTGCATGTGCAAATATGCATGAACGTCTAGTTGTCAAAGCAAGAAAGCTGACTAGTCAGTGTGATGGATGGCAAGGCCGTGGACTGATGATGTCAGGTCCGGTTCTGCCTTCAGAACATTATCTACTGCCTATTCTTCCTTTAATAAGAAAAAGCTTCAGTTTCTCCAGGTTCCCTAAAGAATATGCATCACCCTACTGGGTTCAGTGCTCTTACTATACATGATATTTTTTAAATATCCAGCAAAAATATTTGTACCTTATATTTTATCACATTACAACTTAGACTTAGACTTAGACTTTTATGTTGTCTGTCATTTTGACTAGCTCTGTCAAAAAAATCCTGTATTTTTACCCATCAATTTTTAAAACTTCCATTTAATTTCCATTCTGTTAAATTGATATTCAACAAGCTGAACAGTTAATCTACATCATGTCATCAATCAAATACAGTTGATGATGACATCAATTACATTTAGCATGTAAATGTAAATTACATGCTAAATGTAATTTAGCATGTAAATGCTAAATTACATTTAACTGAAGGAACCACTCCAAAATATCACTTCAACGCGTCGCAATCAGCGCTTGGATAGCGTCCAGATCAGAGATGATACTCTGGTCACTGACCATTTGGTCAGTTTTGTGTAATCTGTCAAAAATCATGGATTTTCTGTCACCATTTAAAAACACTCAATCAAAGATGGAAGATATTCGGTTAAGGTGAACCCTGTTGTAACCACACACCATTGTATTTTATAGGAAGTTTGTGTGATCGACCCACAGAAAGTAGTGCATTAGAGCCCAGCCCCATTTGTCATGTGAAGCACTGAACTACCTTGATAGTGAGATATGCTAAACTAATAAATTTGACTAGACTTACTCTGGCACAACAGTTGCCAGAGTAAACCTGTACCTTTACAGTACAGGTTTTCTGTAAAGGTATGAGAGGTGTGTTGGGGAATGTTAAGGAATGTTAAGGAACGAAGCATCATGACAACCGAGGAGGTTAGCAGGATTTCAGTAAAAGATACTTCAAACTTTGACCTGCAGAAAAACTGCAGAAACTCACAGCTAAGGTTAGAGAATCCATCGACTGCTAGTCAAGAGGAAAGTTATTGTCAAGAGAAAGTCAAAAAACGTTCAGTTCGCAGTTTTCCACAAGCCTTGAAATAGGGCTCTTTGGTCAGATGAGACTATAAAACACATGTCAAACTCAAGGCTGGGGGCCAAATCTGGCCCACTGCAGCTTTTCCTGTGGCCCTTTAGACTCCAAATTACATCAACACATTTTTCCAGTTTTTCACAAATATGCAAAATTCACACAAAATCAACAAATCTCCGCATTTAAAAAAAAAGATTTTTAGTGCAAATTTTCTCAAAATTGGTGAAAAACATTGAGTTTAAGTGACAGGAGCCTTACTTGAGGTCAAGTTATAGTCCATAATTAATACGGTATGTAATAAAAAGTCACATTTCACATCACACATTAGCTCAAATATCATAACAATTCCTAATTCCTTCCTAATTTCTATAGTGGCACTATAAAATATGCAATTTTGGTTGCAGAAAAAAACCACTAAAACAATCATAAAATCCTGGAGGAGCAGCTATTTATTGATATTTTAACAATTGAATTAGTTCTGTCAATATATTCTGGCCCAACCGGCCCTTTAAGAACATTCAGGTTTTTAAAATACAATGTACCCAAAGTCAATCAAATTGTGAGGCCACTTTATACTATCTGTAAAAATATTTAAAAACTATGCAGAATTTTTCTTCCATTTTACAATTATGTGGCCTTTTGAAAACCTTGTAAACATCAGTTCAACTTTGTGGTTATAACATGGAGAAATTCACGGGGCGAACAAATGATGATGAATGATTTTGTGAAACACTTTGTTATATCTTGCGCTGCTGCAGGCTCTGCACACAGCTGTGCGCTGCTACTGTTTATTTATGCTATGACAAGATGTACACATTATTTATTCATGATTTGGTAATCAATACATAGAAACTGACGAGCCACTGGTCCGTGATTGCTGAAGACGGTTTTGCAGACAAAACAACACGACCCTGGCGGAAGCATGGAAGGTTGTCTCTTCATGTTGTTCTGCTTCTTAGCTGTTACGTTACATTAACACCTGCAATTATTACAATGTCATAATGAGCCAATTACAGCCCCATGTAGAGGCGGGTTTGTTGCCTCTGAACGGTGTTGTTTCTCCATTAATGCCCTTTTTGTGTGTTTCTTTTGTTGCATCTTGTTTGCTGTTGTGGTGTCGTATATGCATTGCAATCCCTGCATTGTTACTGGATTCCTCATTCAGTTCTGCATCAATTAGTAATCTCAACAAAAAAGGCTTCACAAGTTGAGGCCGAAACGAGGCATATTACTGATTTCTGTGCTGCTTAAAATGTGCATTTTTTTGATGGATTTCTGTATAGCCGTGGTCTGTTGCTGGACAGCAGTGTTTTTACGTAGACAGAATAAAACAAAGCAGATCCCTGTCTTTCTCCTCTAGTTGATAAGTGGAGGCTCGGTTGTCAACGCTGAGGCGGTATGGGACCACGTGACCATGGCGGATCGGGAGCTGGCGTTTAAGGCCGGCGACGTCATAAAGGTGCTGGACGCTTCCAACAAGGACTGGTGGTGGGGCCAGATCGATGAGGAGGAGGGATGGTTCCCCGCCAGCTTTGTACGGGTGAGTTGGAGGCAGCTGTGGCTGCCAGTGAACCTTTGACCCGGTGGACACGTTCATACTCACAGAAACGGTGAGAGCGTCAGCACACAGAGCGGAGGGGACAGACGCGCAATCTCACAGTCACGTCAGACACACTTAAACGCACATAGAGTTTTGAATTAGTTTATTTTAGGAATACACAATGCCCAGGAGACGAGAGAACAGTTAGCTAAGCATCTTTGTATTCAAGAAAAATAAAACAAAGATGCTAATGAGGTTCTCGTTTTATTTGGTTTCACCTTCAACTTCTGTCCTTAATGAAATAAAATTTCCAGGAGCCAATACTGTGATAATTCTAACATCTTGCATTCTCTATCTGACTGTTTCAGATTAGTCTGGTGCCAACATCTGAACTTGTATTTATTTTTATTATTTGCAACTATCTAGAATTTTAATTGTTATCAGTTTACATCTTACAGCCAAAACATTGTGATGAAGTAATGCGTCTGTGGTGTGAAAACAAGCAGCCTGGAATGATATAGATGTTTTTTAATGCTCTAAGCCCTGATGGATATTGAAACACACATCTATATGCCACAAAAAATCCAGGACAAGCAACTTACACTAGCTAGATATGAAGGAAATATGTTTTGTAAGAAACATGTCTAAAAAGACACCTCGACTCTCCACAGGGTGTATGGATAAAAATCAACAACCGATGTTCTTCGTCAATGTTTAGATTGACCAGAGCTGCTTTGGTGACAAAAGGAGGATGAACACGATGTCGAGCAGGTGGTCATAATGTTATGGCTGAGAAGTGTGTAATTTAAAATAGACAAAATAATTGTGATTTACACATTTCCTTGTTGAGCGTTGAAACCTTTGAAGGGCATGTAGCCAGATAGAGGAAAGACCTGGTCCATTTTGAAACGAACAAAACTTTGATAGAGAATTAAAAAAACTGTGCTGCTTTCAAATTAAGATTATCACAGAACACAATCATATACACTTATTTTGAAATAATTTTTTTTAAATGTGTTTTTTTCATAGCAAACTATATTCATTGTAAGCAAAGTATTGTATTTTTTTTTACAAAACATTTCACAATTTGGTCTTTCACAACCACAAACTTTAATAAACATAAATATGTTGGACCGGCTCAAAGTTGTGGAGATGATATAGCAGAAGAAATGTTTTTTTCTCCTTCATTTTGTATAAGAAAAATAAAAAAACTAAATATCACGAGTATTTATATTCAGTTCTCTTTACTCTGATTCTCCTAAATGGAATATTTTGCAACCGCTTGAAGTTGCATTATAAATAAATCAAGTCCATCTGTGTGTAATTTATTAATCTGAAATGTTTAGTAAACAGAATAAATACTCTGGATCCCAGCAGAGCAATCAGGTAGAACATGTTTCAGTCCATCATCTCAGATAGAAAGGGGGAGCATAATTCAGAGAAGCAGGGTAACTGGAGATGCAGAGATCTACAGCTCAAGTTAAATAATATGATTGTGCTATTAGCTGTACACTCCATAATTATGGTCTTTATGAAGAGTGGCAAAAATGAAGCCACTGTTAAAAGAAAATAGAAAGTTCCTGTAGATCAACTTTTGGCATAGTTGTAGAGCAAATTATCTGGAGTCACACACGTGTCTCTTCTGAGACACATTTCAGAGTTGATGGGAAGATGGACGTAGCTACATATGGGGCAAGTCTAGAAGAAAGAGGCTGTGAAAGACTGGAGACGGGCTGGCGGTTCTTCTTCCAGCATAGAGCTTGAACCCCGATGGATCGCTGAATCTTTGAGTTGATCTAACATATTAAATTCTATTTAAGTGCATTGAAGTTTGTGGTTGTCCGATGCAAAATTTCACATGGTGGTCGAAAAGTTTTGAAAGGCAGAGCACTATGTATCTTTAGATGTTCACATGGGCAATATTTAACCCATTGAAATTGGAGTATGTAAGTAAGGTAGCAGCTGAACCGCAGCTGGAGTCCTTCCACTGTAGACCACCTCCCCTCCAGACTCTTCTCATGGCCATTTCCACCTGTCCACCCTTCCATATTCACTCCTGAGAGGGCAGGAAAGACAGGCTGAGTGACTGTCAACCAAACAGTATCTCTCTGTTCTGTCATTCTCTCTCTCCAAGGTGGAACCCCACCCTCCTCAGCCCCAAACAAAACAGGTTTTCTATATCAACCCCATAGCAACTCCACGGTTCCAAAACACCACGTCAAAGGTGCGTTTTTTTTCTCCCCAGCTTCCATCAACCCATCCAACCTGCCCGCTCACCTGCCCGCTCCAGTCTGTCCTCGCAACGTTTCCTTAACATTACCAGACATTAATGTACCCATGGCGTTATCACTTCATTCCTCAGCGGGGTCAACGGAGAGGCGCTACCGATGAGTCAAAAGTAAAGACTGTGTGAAATGCCCTCTTACTGGCGTAGAGTAAAATTCTCACATCTTCATGTGAAAGAATTTCATTTCAGGATGATATTTTGTTACGCATATTTACATCAAATAAGACGATTTTTTTTCCTCCAGTACTTTTTTTACTATTGACTCTGACTACTTTAAAGTCGTACTGCTGCACTACCAGTTCTCGTCAGTGCTCAACCACCTGTCACTCTGCTTGTCTGTGGCGCTACATTTCCCATTTTGTGTTTGGCATTCTGGACGTCGATTATTTGATGTACTCTTGGCAAACTGTGTGTCATCAGGTGTTGGCTGCTGGGCAAATCAAACCATGCTCACTTGGCCCGTTCAGTGAAACACTGGAATAAGCTTTACATGTGGATCTGTCTGTGAAGTGCGAGTTTGGAGGCTGTGTGAGTTTTGTGAGGAAATGATGTGCATAGCTTCAATAAAGACATTATTATAAGTATCTGACAGGACTGAAGAATGATTGGCAGTATGTCCCCAACGTTTTTTGAGATGCTAACCCAGGACTGGTGTGAATTGAGTTTTGGTTAGGGTTAGGGTTAGGTATGTGATGGTTAGGGTTAGGAAAAGGGTTAGAGTTAGGGTTAGGTTAGGTTTAGGCTTTAGAAATGAATGGAAGTCAATGGAAAGTCCCCACTTAGATAGCAGCGTAAGACTGTGTGTGTGTGTGTGTGTGTGTGCATTCATGCTAAAACGTGACTGATACATGTTTAGCAAATGTGTGAATGTAAATTACAACAATTTTGTGACACTAATATGCAATAATAATAATGATAATACTGATCATACAGTGTTCTCCACACTTAATGGTGCCATTGGTGAAACTGGGTAAAAAGTATTTGATAAAGTTGCAAGAAAATAATACGTTGAATTAGAAATTTACCTAATCTGGAAAACTGTCCATTTTAGAAAGAACATGCATGTAGTTATTAATTACTTTTTAAGTTAACCAAAGGGTCAGAATAGTTTCAGTGGATCTACAAAGCTTAATTGTAAAATAATAATAATAACAATAATAATAAATTGCAGCCAAGAGTGGCATTAATTAAATGCTTCCTATCAGCTAATCTGTTGGTTGGTAGGTGTTCAAGAAAAATAGCCCTTTTCCGTCATACCATTACAAATTAAAACCTTAAACATACCTCATCTTTGGTTTGACCAAAATTGAGGTTTTTTTGACAACAACCACCCCAGCTGGATGAACGAACACAAGATTGCAACATACTTTCACTGTTAAGTATGGTGGAGAGTCTGTGATCTTGTGGGCCTTTTTCTACTCCAAAAACTTTGAATAGTAGGAGATTTTGACTTAAATTTTATGTAGCCACCCAGAACATTGAATATGTGTTGACATTGAGTCTTTAAGTAAGAAAATGATGCAAAACTGAATGACAAGTTAACACAGAATCAACCTTCTTTCAAGGGGATCTTTAGTCCCAAACCCTACAGAAAATCTGGTAGGTTGAGCTGAAGAGAAGTGAGCATTGAGACTCTCTAGGTGATGTAGATAAACTACAAAAAAAAATGGTCAAAAATTTTTCTCTCTGGATGCCCCAACCTTGTTAAATGTAGCAAGAGAGAAGCAGGTGCTGTCCCATTCACAAAGTGCTAACAGAATCAATCCCAATAACATGTTTATATGGAAAAAATCTTTTTTATGTGAGATTATGCTCCTGTAATAAAAGTTGAATTCATCTGAAGGCTTTTTGCACATCTTGTGGTGCTAATAAGTGTGGAGCATGCTGTGAAAATATGTTCAGAAACTGTTTTCAGTCAGATCTGTGTGTTGAACCCAGAAGGTGCTCGTACGAGCTCTGACGGAGCGGCTCTGTGTGTGAACGTGTTTTGTCCTCAGCTGTGGGTGAACCAGGAGGACGGTGCGGCAGAGCCGGCCGAGGGGACCAGTGAGGTGCAGAACGGGCACCTAGATCCGACCAATGACTGCCTGTGTCTGGGCTCCCCCCTTCAAAACCGAGACCAAATGAGGGCTAACGTCATCAACGAGATCATGAGCACAGAGAGACACTATATTAAACACCTCAAGAACATCTGTGAGGTACTGAAACACGTCCAGCAGCACAAACACCAGCGTTTCCTAATAGTACTAGTAAGAGCAGTGGAGGTAGTAAAATTGCAAAAAGCTGAATAAACAAAAGCAGGTGTGAGATGTAGAGAACGCTCGCTCATGCTACACGAGGATCTATTAAGAATCAGTCACACTCCCACATTCACACTTTTATCTAATTTAATCATATTTTTTTCTTTGGATTAAAAAAACAGCCCAGAGCTGAGACTCCTCTTGTCAGAAACATGTGAGACCACTCTATAGATTTGGCTGTCTATAACAAATGCATCTTGTTAGGTTTAAAGTTGAATTTTGCCCTTAATAAAATTCAGCCTTGTTGTGTACATTCTAATTTCTCCGGGAAGACCTTTCCTGAGTGCCATTTAAATCAAAATCTGATTAAAAACTCAAAATTGGACCACATTCCTAATCATCCAGTCACATAATTTAAAGATGCTAGATACTTGTTTTTTTTTAAATGAAGTATGTGAATCTATAAAATAAAAGAGTGAGTTTATTTCGCAATACGGTTCATAAGACGTATGCTGAAGAAACAAAACAACCAACTCTGATGCATTTATATTGGACAATGACGTCACAAGAGGCAAAATAATCTCCCTGCTCAACCACATTAAAAAAGCTATGGCACAAAAGTGACTTTTAGTAGATCTTGACGTAGAGGTCGTCTTCACAAACAGTGTGTTTTATTGCAGCCTTTTCCCATTGGGCAAGAGAAAAATCTATATTTTCAAAAGACACTAGATTAGCTGCCTCATGCCTGATGTGATGTCAGCAGAAGCATGCGTTTGTGGAAGCTTGCTTTCTAGATTTTATCTCGATAAATAATGTTTTACAGCAAAGATTCGCAACAAGCAGAAAACCACCATGACACAAGCTATAACTAAAGTGAGTGTACGACTGATTTAACAGAAAAATAAAAACACCTTGTACCTTTAAGTAAATTCCTCTTTTTTTCTCTCTCTGATTGTTGTTTGATTAACAAAAACTATAGTTTGTAGTACAATACACTCTGATACACACAGGTTGGTTCTGGTTTGAATTTTGTTCTTCTTAAAGAGCCAGCGTCAGCCTTTGCATGTGTGCACAGCAGCAGCAGCTCCAGAGCAGATAAAGCAGATAAATAAACCACTTTGACTTGGGGTGGTTTCTCATGCACATTTCTGGCTTATCTAATCATCTGGGCCTAATCCTCTGTATGCCCTTTGCTTGTTCTGTGGATGAAGCGTAATGTTTAAAAATAGTTGCAGCAAAGCATAAATTTCACCTTCTCACCTCTGCACCTCGTGCTAGTTGAACCACTCTGCATAAAGGTTGTAATGTGGAGGGGTGTTCCAGCTTCAAAAACACACTGATTTCATAAAGAGACATGAAATCTGACTGATTATTTGGACAAGTTGACATCTTGATATTTTCACTAAATGTTAAAGCATCATGACCTTCATTAAACACTAGCAGCCGTGTCAAAATCCCTTCACACAATTCCGAGTTAGAAATATGTGAAACTCCTTTTTTTTTTAAAAAAAAAGTGTTATCCTCTTTTTTTTAAATCATCTTTGTTATTATTTTTGCAGGGTTACTTGCGCCAATGCAGGAAGCGTGTGGACATGTTCAATGACGACCAGCTAAAGGTCATTTTTGGAAACATAGAGGACATCTACCGCTTCCAGATGGGCTTTGTCAGAGATCTGGAGAAACAGTACAACACCGAGGAGCCGCATCTCTCTGAAATTGGGCCATGTTTTCTAGAACACGTGAGTATTTTTTTTTTTTTTTCACGCATAAAAGGAGAAGTTTTTGGACATTTTGGGGACCAATTTTTCATCAGCTTTGAAAAGCATTCTTTTGCAAATTTTAGCTGATTATAGTTTCTGTTTAATAGAAATAATTCTTCTCCTTTCTATATGAGTTGAGGGATGTCATGAGCATCTGTGTTGGTTGATTTTAGCAATTTCTTACCATATTACATCAGTGCAATAAGTAAACCTGGGTCGACATTAACAACTGATTTCTATTTCCATCTTGTTGCCATTTTGTGTCTCAGGAGGAGGATTCCATGTGTTACATGCGACAGTAATAATGATGCAGCACAGGACTGTGAGGGGCTTATTATTAATACTGGATATCAATTTTGGCCCAAATTTTCTTATCAGTGCATCACTAGACTATTTAACTGTGTTAATATAGTTTGTGGAGTATATTTTAGGAGTTTTTTTTAATAAAAACAATCCAACGTTACAGAGCTGCTTCTAAAAACCTACGGATGCAGTGATGAGAGTGTAGCAGCATGTGTTTGAGCTTGCTGCCTGACCTTGACACCCTTTGCTGGATGTTTTTTCCCCACCATTTTCTGTCTGATTACCAAAAGTACAGGCCCTTTGCATCACAAAACATCTTACAGCATATTCTAAAACTACTTTGCATTAACGGTAATCAATCATTAACTTTTTTTACTTTTTCTCTACACACGTAGTGACTGTAATGTGTACAAAATTACAAGATACCAGTTTCTCACAGCAAAATAACAATCAGTTGTTAATAATTGAGAGGAAATTGTTTGGATGTAATATTGTAAATATCGTTCATTTATTGTAACAATCTAAGGGTCTCACGCTTGGTTTCATGTCATGTAAATTCCTACTTCAGTCAACAAGCGGCGCTGACCAAACCAAAAGAGCAGCTGGTTTATGAACACAGAGGGAATCTTTTTTCCAAAATGTTCCATCGTCTTCTAAACATAACTTAGAAGTTCAGTTTATGTCGGGAATGCTCTTCTCTTATTCATTTTATTTTTATTCTTTGTCTATGAGTTGCTGAATACATGAGCGACGTCTGCCATTTAAACTGCAGTAAACGTGCCCCTCAACTGAGGTAAAAAAGTTCTGCAGGCCAGACTTCTGGGGTTGGTTCGATGCTATACGTTCAGCTTCGGGTGACCTTTCTGTCATTTAGGAGCAGCGTCACTGTGAGAAAGCTCTTGTGCTACACAGATCGGCAGTTAAACAAGATTTTACTGCTACTTTAAAACAAAGGCATAATAATTACAACGTTGACATTAAAGACAACTCTCTTTGGCATTTTATATTAGCCATTGGGATGATTGATGTTATTACCATCGCTAGCACAAGCCTCTAACTACTCAAAAGGATGAAACTGAACCGCTGAGCTGTATTACGATCAGCTTTGTGTTATTTGTTTGAAAGTAACAACCTCTGTAGAAAGTACTGCTTCCTTTCTGGAAGCCTCTTACTGCTTTTGTGCTTCCTCTGACTTCACCAATTGTGAAAATAGCAAATGGCTTCCTTTCTCAGTAACAGTGTCCACACTGAAGAGTGTTGCAGTCAGTGTAATATGGTACATCTTACAGATTGTACATTCACAGTGAAATAAGATTAGACTTTCAGTTTCTGACCAAACGATCGTCAATCAGGGATGGTCCAGCAAAAGATCATCCGTTTCCATCTGATTTCTAGATGCATAAACTAGAGCCAAGTTACCTGAGGGTCTTAATGTAACCATCACACGGTTAAAGCTAAAACTGTCATTATTCTTAACTTAAAGCCGCCTTCATGTAGATATTGGCAGTCCGGCTGTCTGCTTAATTGTGCTCATTGTCTCACTTCCTCTGATGATGAATCTCTCCTCCTCTACATTGCAGCAAGACGGATTCTGGATCTATTCAGAATACTGCAACAACCACTTGGATGCCTGCATGGAGTTAAGCAAACTGATGAGGGATGGCAGGTATCAGCACTTCTTCGAGGCTTGTCGCCTCCTCCAGCAAATGATTGACATCGCTATAGACGGCTTCTTGCTCACCCCTGTCCAGAAAATCTGCAAATATCCCCTACAGTTGGCCGAGCTCCTCAAATACACAGCACAAGACCACAGGTACCGTCCTCTTTAGCGTTATTCCATGGCTTTAGAAACTGTGCTGATGCGTTGTTGTGTTCTGAGAAGGTCCTGCTGCAGATGTTGAGTTCATTCCACCGAGGCGGTAGTTCTCCTTGCTTGTGCCGAAAGCAGATGTAGAGCCAACAATATGCATCTTGACTTGAAAAATCACACTGCGCGTTTTGTTTTGATGGCACTTTCCAGGAGCGTTTTTTTTTTTTGCAGCCCAAACTGTAAATATTAACAGATTCCTTTTTCTACGTGCTACAATTTTCACAAACTACATGCTGAGTGCAGGAGCCGGTGTGGGCAATGTAAACATTTGCGCATGCAGCCTCAACCCCTCCCAGAATGCACAATACGAGCTCCCAGATGTGCAAACTCATCCATGTGAGCCCACAGAAACCCTGTGCAAGTAAGGCGGCGTGTCTCCACCAGCTCCAGGTCATTCACAAACCAAGCATTCTCAGCCAGAGAGGGACAGGTGCCAGCTCTGCCAGAAAAGCCTGCCAGATCACAGTGTTTCACTGTTTGAGAGCTGTGGAGAATCTGCCAGATATAGGCCTGCGTCTGTCTCACTTGTTCACACAACACTGAGGCACAAACACACACGCACGCACACACGTTATCTTCCAAAGTGAGGATTGGATCCGTAGCTCATCTTAGCCGGAGGGATAAATCCAGCTCAGTTTGCATAGATGCTGTCAGGCCTTACTGTGAATACAGAGACGGCTGAATAAAATTAAATAGCTGTGTGTTAATTTGACTGTATTTCAGTGGACTTACCCCGCTCACTCACTCACTGGAGTTTATCTTTAATAGGCTCCTCTGTATCCCTCACTAATGCAGCGTAATATGTCTTTGAGTGGACGAACTCCAAGAGCCATAACTTCGCCCCGTAACACTCCCGAGTAATTACGCATGCCTTGTGTCTGTAGCGACTATCGATACGTGGCAGCTGCTTTGGCCGTAATGCGGAACGTCACTCAGCAGATCAATGAGAGGAAGAGGCGGTTGGAGAACATCGACAAAATCGCCCAGTGGCAAGCCTCCGTTCTCGACTGGGAGGTATGTGCACCGTGAGGAAGATTTCTATCCATTCTGCTTATTGATTCAAAATTGTGAGTCGATCAAAAAAAAAACTAAATAAGTTGAAAAATTATTCAGCAGAAACAGACCTCTTCATGTTTTGTCATACCACCAGTTCAGTTAACTGAAAGAAAATCTCTACATTTCATTCAACTCAGTGTATGAACTATTGCTATAATATAAACTTAAGTTTAAGATTCATGCAGAATCAAAGCTACGAGCAAAAGAACCATGATACTGCTGTATCTACACAAGGATTATTAATTCAACAGTTTGTCCTGTGTAACATATTACAGTTCTAATAATGTTCTAATAATAATGTAGTACAAATATAGAACATAAACCTGATGCATCTATTTGTAGTTTTTGAATACTTATTGCTCTAAATATTATATCTTTTATCTGTTCTGCTTTTTTATAGACTAACACTTCTCAGAGCTGATTCTGATTGGTTAATTAGCAGAGCTAGCTTCTCGGGAAGCTAGCCTGTAGTCTGCTGCTTATCGTAACACGCACTTCAACAGCATTAACTTAAGGGATAGTTACTGTCAGTTAGTCTATTTTTAGTAGTTAGATGTCAAATTGCACTGAGTTTGTAAACATTTTTTTAAATCCTGCAAGTTGTGGAAGGCTAACATATAGTTAAGTAGCTACATAGACAATTTTAGCCACTTAAGATAACTGAGAACATATCATGGGATAAAATGTGGGAGCTGAGAGTTAGATTTAGTTTTTTTAGCCAAACAACAAAGTGTCTGGCTGGTCTTTCTGCTAGCTCGGGTTTAGGCTGGAGATGCGGTGAAGGACTCGCATCCTGAAGTTTCTGGTTGCTACATGCAGCTTTTGTTTAGGTTGCAGACTGATCACAGGATGTGGGAACCTGTGAAAGAAAAGTCTTGTCCCTTACACTGACCGATAATGAGCGAGAAGAAAGCGAGCAAAGATATTGTGGTTGAGTTTTGACTCAATCAGCTGCTGAGTATAAATATGTATGCGTACTCTGCACCCGGTGGTGAGCAGTGTGGCAACCTGTAAAGCGACTCTTCAGATTAAAATCAATAAAATCAGTTGCACGTTTCTTTTAAAACTAACGGTGATCTGTTCAAAAACAACCAAGCAGCCATTTTGTCTGCATGTTTCAAAGAGTGAAGTTTTAAAAAGTTCAATTTTGATAAAAAGTGCAACGTGACCTGCTTGGCTCAGGTGCAGTGCTATTGGTGGCTTAATAAATCTAAAAAGTAGTGAGTAGAGCACAAAATGTTTGGATTTAGCATTAGGTGTTCAGCTGCGCTGTTGCGTACATAGAATAGTTTTGTGATTCTCTAGATGTTGTTATGTCCATTTGACAAGATGTTCGCCTTTCACATCTGAGGATTGGTTTACTTTTCTATAGGCTGCAAGTTTCCTGTACTGGACATGAGATGTGTCCATGTTAACAGGGAACCTTTACTGAAAATACTTTCACAGAGTCTGCCTTAGCAGTGTTTGTTTTTCACAAATGGGAATATTTCTGAAAAATCCAAACGTATAGCAACATGTGCTACTACACATTTTATACGTTATTCTATGCTCCATAAAGCCAATTGGTCACAGTGACTCTAGCACTTCTTCTAGCTTCACATTAAATTGATTTGAACCGAAGGAATGATTTTGATGGAACATTTTAAAGGTTTTGAATTGGTAACATTTTAAATATTTTGCATACTTTGATACCGATACCTGGTCCATGCCCACCTGGGGTTGTCGTGGCAACTGCTACACAGGAAGGAGAAGAGATTATAGTAAAAAAATAGGTGAAATTATCAAAAAGAAGTCTTCCAAACTGTTTTTACATGATGATATTAATAACTATTACTGATTTAAGAGAAAATCATAATAGTACCTTGAAGAGAATGCGAGCTAAAGTTCACATTTGATGCTTTTGTTTTTCTCAAATTGCAACTCAATGGCTAGCTCCCATTTTATGACAGCTCAGACATCTGAAAGCTCCCTCAGAGCCACAAAAACCATTACATAAGTGCCTTCCAAAGGCTGAGAAAGTGTAGCTATAATTAGTAAATTGACTGTAAGTCTACTAAGTACCAGTGTCCCTTTAATTAGTTAAGTTTTTCTGTGGTTGTATCTAGGGAGATGATATTTTAGACAGGAGCTCTGAGCTTATCTACACCGGGGAGTTGTCATGGATCTATCAGCCGTATGGACGCAGCCAGCAGCGAGTCTTCTTCCTCTTTGATCACCAGCTGGTGCTCTGTAAGAAGGTAAGTGCTTTTTCTTTTTCTATTTCATCTTCTTTTTTATTTCTACGCCTGTATGGGTGTAAACAAGCCGGCTCCAAACACATAAATCCCCAGTTTGTGCTCCAGCGAGTTGCGGTATCACATGGCTGGCGAAGAGGGGATGCTTGAACGCAGTGTGACTTCATACAACCTTAGTGAGGAGTTGAAAATAGATTACATAACGCTGCATGAGACACACCAGTCCTCTGGGAAGACGCATTCAAATCCTCGGCGCATTTCACAAAATGGGAGCTGTGGTCGTTTGGGCTCTAATGCACTTGGGCTGTTATTCTTCCTGTCAAACGAATGTTTACGCTCGGATGGACTCGATACACTCACCGAGATGGAGACACAAATGCATATGGACACACACACACACACACACACACACACACAGGAGCCAGATCACTGCATTAACACAGGCAGAGGAGCAACAGTTTCATCACAGCACAGCCCAGACACATGGAAAAAAAATGAAAAGGAAAATAGACATGTTGTCCTTCTGTTTTTCCACCCTTCAGTTCCCTCAGCTGAGACTCTCTGGCACTCAAAATTAACCCCGGTATTTTGTTGGGTCTTTATGTAACTGTTCTTTTCCTCCCTCTGTGGATTCTGCCTCAATATGTCCTAAATTATAAATTCCAGTCTATTTTCTGATTATTCAATATCCAGCATCCTCAGTACAGCGTGTGCTCGAGATCCTGCCATCCTATAAGTAGCATCAGAGCAGAAGCATTTTGTACTCCTGTACCTCTTCATCGCATGTTACAATAATCGACGCAAGATCTGCATTTATCTCTCTGTTAATTAATAAATAGTTTGCCTTCTTTTTTCAAGGTAAAGAGGCTCATGCTAAGAAAGGATTGGGTTTTATTTTTTGGTTTGGAGAGTGCAGCACAAATTTGCATTTGCTCTTTCACGTTTTCAAAATGATAGTGTTGTATTTTTCATTTTATGAGATAAACAAGAGAAAGAGGTGCTTAATGCTGAACCAATTTTAAATTTTGCTGCAAATAAGCTTGTTGTAATAAGCAACTCATCAATTAATGGCATAATAAATTAAGCTCAAT
>CAEGAF010042652.1:0-14987 GCA_903067075.1 Micropoecilia bifurca | reverse complement strand
ATACACACAAACAAACTTTGACAAACTAACAAAATCTTCAACAATACATGTTACCAAATGTTATTCATTTTAAGCATTTCTAAAAACACATTTCCCTTCATATAAATTCAACATTAAATCTATAAAATGTACAACTCTACTGCTCCCCCTCTTCCATCTGCTTTGGTCTCTTCCGGAACCTTTAAAAGGTGCTCAGGCCCCCGGGGAATCTTTTAGCCTGAACACCCTGCAGAGGAAGAGACAGAGGTAAGCCACACCCACACAAAGCCTTCAAACATTTTAAACAGTCACAGTACTTATTGTATCCCTTTGTTGTATTTCAACAGGACACCATCAGTTCCAATTGAGATGCCGCTGCATTAAACACAAATAAAATACTTTAATCCATTTGTATCTGTTTCCTTCATCAATCATGCCTTCCAATTATCATTTAACACACTTTTCAAATGTTGTACAGCTAAAGTAATGAAGACCTTCATTACATGGAATGAGTCACAACCATCCTTTGTGATAACATATGAATTATTGCAGTATATGAGTGCAATGACAACAAAAGCTTTCAATTCAATTGGATTTGGGAGCGCTAATGCTAAATAATTAGGGTAACTATTTACGAAAGACGTTGATCCCATTTCATTTCTCAGATTATCTGCATCCAAACTGTGCTCAAGCACAGTTTATACATTACAGTTGGCATATAATTTGAAAACATAACTCTCAGAAGTGCAATTACACTTGGGATGTATGTTCAATAAATTTGGACATACATCCCAACGAGTCTCGTTTGATTAAAAGTACCGTTTGGAAATAACCTTGAAGCAGGTATTCAAAACTTTAACAGAAATGAGGGCTTAATGAAAAGAATGATTGTCTGCTACAGCATTACAATTCTAGTTTTCATTAGCTTTAAGTAAAGAATGGCCATAATTAATGGAAATAAAGTCTGTCAAACATCCACCTGTGTGTCACTCTATATAGCTGGTCTGTATTAATTACTCAAGCGGTCAAAACTTTTTGTATGCACAGTATTTTGTTGGTTTTGCTCCAAAGTTGCACTTAAGAACTAAATACTGTTATTTTTTAAAGTGTTTTATTATCATGACTGTTCATCCTCCATTATTACCTTTCAGTACAAATTCATGTTAAAAAAAGTGCTAGAAGCAGGCATAATTGTGTTGAAACTGTAATATCCATAATTAACCTGACATCAATGCACATACTAGAAAATGTTATTTATCATGTCAAAACAAACAGCATGCATGTTAATAAGCAGCATAAAACAGGACTTTATTCCAGTTGCTTTAAGTTATTAATAGAAACAAGAACAAAATGAATGAAAAGTCTCAGTCATTCGTGTTTTAATAAAACAGATTTTAAAAAGCAGCCAACATTAAACAGAACATTTGGCGGAATACACAAAAACACACACACACAACCATAGAGATGCATGATGACTGAAACAATAATTTAACTTTAAAAAAGAGAAAGATTTTACAAATTATGATAAGAGCAAATCATCTGATCAATAAACTCAGATGGAATGTGACCATGTTGAACTGTGATCAATGCAAATCCAGCAGCCCAGAGTTTTCCAGCCAATCAGAGCTGTCGACCTCGACACCAACTGGAACTGGGAAAACATCGTCTGATGAGTGAGAGGACAGATGATGGAGGTCAGAGGACCGCTGCTGAGTTGGTGTATAAGTTAGCATTAAATCTCTGATTTATTTTATACCCAATTAAACCAGTTTATCTAAAGAGCCAGATTAAGAATTAATTCAGCATTCAGTCTTTCACAATTAAACCATGAAGATTAAAACACTGATTTAGTTATGAATCAATTGTATTTACAGACACTCTGATTACCACTCAGATGCTCAGTGAGTGAATGGATAGTTACTGACTGCACATCGACACACAGAAGAACCCAGCCAGGGTCAGTGAAATGTCAAATCACAGAAGCAGCTGTGTGGTGGGACACCAATGAAGAATGAAGTGATATAAAAGAGAGTAACTAATAGAGAAAGGTGTTGGCTTTCCACAACCTCCCGTCAGTGATCTGCTGGAACATATTACGATGCATCAAACATGCAAAGCTCAACAAGCCATGTTATATTCAGTCATGCCTGGTTCTTCAGCAGCAAGCACACAGATCAAAGTTAGGATGGGATGGAGTAACAGTGCCAAAGCATAGAGATGACTGATAGAGAAGACTGGACATGTTTTTAAGTTTCACTGTATTAAAGTCAGGTAACTGTTGCCGGGAAGGTAACAATCCTTGTGTGGTGTTTTGCAAAAGTTTTTATTCCACCAAAGACATTCCACATTTTATCACATGAACGCCAGTGTTCTTCTGATTTTATTTTTGTGTGAGAGTAGAAGCAATATGATGCATAGTTTTCAACATACAAATCTGAAAGTGTGACATGCATTTATATGTATCAGCCTAAAACAATACAAGGTGTCTCCACACTTCCAGCAGCGAGACATTCGGGGTCTCTTGTCAGTTTTGCACATTTAGAAACTGATGTTTTTTCTCAATTCCTCTTTGCATAAAAGCTTAATCTGTCTGTAAACATTGATATTTACATTTTACCACAGATTCTTACTTTGATTTACATCTGGACTTTGACTGGATCATTTTAGCACGTGGACATGCTTTGATCTAAAAAGTTTAATTACATCTTTAGTTGGGTGCTTAGAGTGTCTAGAAGGTAGACCTACACCACAGTATCAAGACTAGAGCTGGGTGATGTGGCGGAAAACAGAGCACAATGAAAGTGTCTAATATCAGTTGATATTGACACTTTCAATATGAACTAATTGTTCATTAGTTTTTTATTTTAAATATCTGAAATTCTTGTGACATGGCCTTTCCTGTTTGATCAAGTTTTCACTCCATGTTATTGTTTTTCAGCAGTCATTAGGCATGGTGGTAAAACTTGAAACTGCTGCTGTGAATGCTACTCACTGGGTTGTTGCTAGGTAACCAAAGAGTGAGTGAGTAAGAAAGTTGATGCCACCAACCTTGCTGAACTTGCTGTGAGAGGGTGAATGGCTAAAGCCTTTGCTCTGCCTACATCCCCCATAATGTTGTGCAGTTCTGGATTAGAGTTCAGTCAATATTCTTTATGTTGAGCAATCAGATGCATCTATTGATATTGATCACGCGTCTATCGCAACATATATTATTGATTTATCATCCAGCCCTGATTAGATGAGTTTTGAAGTCAGTCGGTCGAGAATAAAAGAGGCTGAATACAAACACATGCCACACACCTTTAGTTTTACTCAGAAAGAATTTGACAACTTGTATGATTTTTAAATAACCTCGCAATTGTTCACTACCTCATTGATCTTCCCAACAAACAGACATTATGGTTGCAATGAAACAAAATGTGGAGACATCCAAGTGGTATGAATAGTCAAGAACAGGCATGGCTCCTGTTCTTGAAGTGAGACACAGTTCCCTGTTAGTGTGTGAGCCAGAGGCAGCAAGAGACAAAGGGAGGAAGAGAAGAGGAGAGGAGAGAGAGCAGAAACCAGACTGGAAGCCTTACCCTGGGGCTGGGGCTGACAGCAGGGGCCCCACTGAGCTGCGTCCAGTTCCAGAGGCCCTGCCAGGCCCAGACCCACGGGGAGGGAGAGGTGCTCAGCAGAGACACAAGTGGCAGCAGCTGCAGCAGCAGGGGGCGCTGTGGAGGGAGAGGGCAGACCAGGAGCCTGGGATGAGGAGGGGGGAGACGAGACAGACGAAGACGATGGGGGCAGAGGGGGAGGAGTTGGAGGGGGCGGAGTGGGGCAGGCAATTCCTAGGGGGGTTTGGCTGTGGGGGATAGTGACGGGTGAGGGTGCGGGGAACATGGGAGGACCGTTGGGTGAAGGCGATGGGGGCTTCTGGCTGAGGGGCGACTGAGCCACCAGCGGGATGAGCGGCCGTGGCCCTGTGGCCTTCCCTGGGGGACTGCTGATCATGACGGGGGGCGAGGGCGGCAATGGGGTGAAGTTACACGCCGACCACACCACGGACTTGGGCGGGGTGGGAGGGATGGGGGCAGGCGCCGGGGCAGGAGGCGGGGCTTGTGGAAAGGCCGGCTGCCGCCTGGGAACCGTGGCGTAGTGAGGCAGGACAGGGTGGAAGGCGGAGCCTAGCGAGGTGGCGAAGCGGGATGCTGACTGTCTCAGGGGCGGAGTTGGGGGGGCGGCAGCGGCGGAAGAGGCCGAGGGCGCGCCAGGACCCGGGAACGTGGGTGTGGAAGGAGATCCGGGCGTGGACGAGGTCCGGCCGTACTCCTGAGGCATGGGGGTGTAGAGTGTGCTTTCAAAGGCTGAACACACACACACACACACACACACCCGGGCCAAATGAATATTGGGGACAAGACAAGACAGGAGGAAGGAAAGACGGACAGAAGGAAGGAAGGAAGCAGCCGTTCAGCACATGGGAGGGAAACACAGCAGGGCAGGAGGAAGAGAAGGAAGAAAGGGAGGAAAAAAAGAGAAGGGGGAAATGAAGCAGGAAACCAGCAAAGAGCTAAACTTAAGTATTCTTCTGCCTTCTGAGTCGAGGCTTAACGCCGACAGGATGCTACTACTCTGTTAGTGGACAGGTATTAGTGCTGAGGACAAAGACTGAGACACCTTTCAAAGTCCTGCAGGTTAAAAGAAGGTGAAAGGATAAAGGGACAAACGGTATAAGTCAGCTAGAGTTATTAGAATCATTTTTCATGCCATCGTAACCATCATCCAGTCCCCGCAACGAGAAGACCACCCAAAAGTTAACCAAAGAAGAATTACACGCTCATACAAACCTCTCCAGCAGGAGGACGCAACACTGATCTAAATATGGGTATTGCTTCCCATCTAATGATAAACCTATGATTTTAAGATGAAAGGGAAAGAATCTTCATGAGAAGATACTGACATGAAATATGTTGATAAGATACAAGATACTGATATTTTTTGTCGTAGTTTTGCTTTAAACATGAACAGTGATTATTTCAGTAACTGATTATGCTATCAATTATTCTGACAAGCTGATAAAAAAAACATTGTGCTGAATTTTAATTTAGCCATTTGCACCTATAATACAATATTAGAAACACATTAAATGATGCAAACGAACAAATAATTATGTTTTTGAATATGAAAATAAACATTTCACAACAACAGACTTCCCTTGAATGCTTGATCCTTTGTAGCAAAGGATGAATCTGCAGCTAAAGAAAATATATCATACATGTAAAAAGCTCAGCCCCATCTGTTGGACTTAGAATCAAAACAGTGTAAGGTATTGTTTATAATTTTAAAATTGTGTAGCAAAAGGTGCTTAAAATAAAATGTTCATTTCTTTAATTCCAGAATTTAAAACAGGTTAAGCTAAAACTGTGTAGAACATATTTGCAGACAAAAAAATCAAGTCGTAAACACAAAATGTGTAGATTTTGAAGAGTTTTGGCTTAATTACTGAGTATGTTCTTTCAGGAAACGGTCTTTTTTGATTTTGTGATTCATCACAATACAATTTATGATTAAATCAAGTTTTGGTATTTTTATAATGAGGTCAAAATCTGCTGGATAGAGTAATTGTGTTGTAACCAGCTACTAATATATATATAAAAGTTAATTACATTGCCATTCTTTCGCCATCTATCAGAATGTTTTATTTTAAGGGTCCTTCCCATTTTCATAAAGTTGGAACAGCAGAGAAAGGCAGAATGCTAATTTTCCACTCAGTTTATTTTGTTCTAAATCAAACCTGAATCAGTGTGTGTGTGTGTGCGTGTGTGTGTGTGTGTGTGTGTGTGTGCGCGTGTGTGTGTTCTTACAGCCTCGGTGGTGTTTGGAAGGAGCTGCCATATGTGATGTGTGTAATGTAAAGTTGGTAATCCTTAGATCACCGTCTGCTTTACCAAGGCTGGGAAATCTGCAGGTCTGAGGTTAGGTTTCTGTTCAGGGTTCAGTCTGGTGCTGCATGCAAAAACAGCAGCCTGCTCACTTTACTAATATCCAGTGGCTGATAATTGCTGGAGATAATTACATGTTCTTAAGGGACTGTCTAATTAAACCTCTTCTTTTCTATGAGCAAGCACACAGACTTTGTCTAAACACAAATATATGTAGAGTTAGATGACGCTCGCCACAGAGGACTCTGCTGGCTCAGTCACACAGCAGGAAGAGTCACAAGACAGACAAACTGAACATTTCAGCCATATTGAAGCACAAAGTCGGCCTTACAAGTCATAACTGTGGGTAGTCTGAGTTGCTGGAAAATCTGACTTCCGAAGATGTTCCAGTTGATGTTTCTGACTGGGAAGATGGAATTTCCCAGTTCTGTGTACAACTGGAACTCAGCATTAGACTGAGCAACACACGATTCCTCCAGCAATGTTTCTTCCTAATGTGTAAAATGCACCATTATGATCTCCTCTCTGCTTCATCTCAAATCCTTTTCTGAACATCTTCATCACTCCACCAGTCTTCATTTCTCCGTCTCGGCAGACGTGCAGCCCTGCTCCATCGTTCAGCAGTAATTATTCTGCTCAGACTAGACCTCTCAGCCCCGTGTGAGAGGACCAATGTGCCGTCCATTGGCCAAGCCTCTCTGTGCCACACCAGCTGCTCCTGTTTACCAGTCTGGCGTTAATTAGCCACACCAAAAAGCCAATAAATACCTTATAAAAAACAACATATTCTGTGTTAATAAATCTAGTGTTGTGTGTTTTAGAGGTGGGAGATATGAACTTAGAATTTTATTGTAATATTGTGTGGTACTACTGTGATAAAGATTTGTGATAAAAATAATGATACTACTTATTTTATAGGTAACGGTATGACTGTGACTGCAAGCCAGCATTCATGGGGTATGAAACAAATATATTTCTTAAGGCTTATTTAAGAGTTACTTTAAAAAGTGTGAAATGCATCACAGTAACTGTATTTAATCTTATTTTGAAATTTACTGATATTTATTGATTGAAACTAAAATAAATACTGTTTTATAATACTGTCAGTTTTGTTTTTTTATTTTACAATGACTGAAATTTATGGTGACAAAATTTTTCACAATAAATGATATGATAGTGTGTTTGTGTCTATTTCTTTTTATCCTAACAGCTTTTTTCTCTATAGACAGTTTAAAATCTGACACACACTGTGATTATCTTAATTCAAGCTTTTGAGAAAACCGAGCCACGACAGTTTTCCCATAATAAAAGTGTTCAACATTTTTAAAAGAGCCTTAAGACATTCACCTAATAAAAGCTTAAGGGCTGTTTAACAGAACAACGTTGAGTAAGACGGAGGTGTGTGTGACAGGCTGCAGCAGAGGAATGGCTACTAACAGTAGAAAACACACCAATCGTTCTGAAGAGCAAAACTCAAATCTCTATGAAGCAGAAAATGTCAACTCCCATCACGCCGTCTCCTGGGCCAACAGAACATGTCTGTTTGCATTTGCCCTCTCATGTGATGTGCATGTTATTCTGCATGACACGTGAGCCAACACCCCCCCCCCCCCCCCCCCCCCCCCCCGGCCCGGGGCCGGCGGGGGGGGGCCCCCCCCCACCACCACAGTGTGGGTGCTAAAAAAAAAGAANTGTGTGTGTGTGTGTGTGTGTGTGTGTGTGTGTGTGTGTGTGTGTGTGTGTGTACGTGCGTGCGTGCGTGCGTGCGCGCCCGTATGCTAACAAGCTGAAGCGTTCCATTCCATGCAGCCTTCCCCACTGACCCAGTCCTGGAATCAGATTGTTACTCCCCCTGCCTCCCCATACACACTCCTCCATGTTCTGATCATTCAAACTCAAAATGGTCAGAAATCAAACTAAGCAGCGAGTTGAACCTTGAAAAGCTGATAGAAATGATCCTGTAGTTTTTAAGACAACCTTAACCTGGGCCAGTTAGATGGATGATCCACAGAAACCTTTCATCGATGAAAAACGAAATGGAATAAAACCATCAGTTATAGGAGGGGTTTTTAAGAATCATTTTTAAGAATCAGGCATTCATGAGGTGGAGGTTGAGTGGAGAAAATCAACAACATTAAATTTGTAGACTACCCTGTTAAAAACAAGAGCTTCTGATTTCCACCAGTTTTGCATTTAAATCAAACTGTGAATGCACCAGAAGAATGATTAAAAAGAAAACTGGGCTGAATATGTTTTACTTTAAATCTTTAACTGTTGCTTTTCATTAAATACATTTAAAATAAAACAAATTAAAACTAAAATTTCATTTAAAGAGGGGTATTATATAAAACCAACTTTTTGACCTTTAATTCACTCTAGAATGTTGTCAGAATCATATTTGGGGTTTTGCTTTGATTCTTTCATGCATGTTTGAGGAATCCTTCAGTCTCTATGGAAGCTGGGCTGGGTGCCTAAATGCTTGAGCTCACCAAGTACCGCCAATTTCCGCCTTCTAGAGGTCCTCTCACTCTATGTCCTCCTCTCAGTCCCTCCAGACTAGCAGCAGCAGCAATTAGCAAACACCTGGTGGAACTGCAAACTGGCTGAGAATTAATTTTCAGTCCAAAGCTCCTATGAACTCTAGTAAACAGCATCAGGGAGGAGCATTGTTGTGATGACATGTTGAAAGCAAGGATTTGGAAATAGCTGGAGCTTCTTTTTAGAGAGACAGTAGTCAATTTCAAGGAGTTAAATTGTGAAGTCATCTTCTTAAAGTCATCTTTGGTATATGTAGCATTTTATAATAACTGAAGGTAACATAGTTACTTGACTGAGGTATAAAATGGCCCTATGTACCTGAAAAATACATAGTATCACCCTTTAAGTGATTTTTAAGTAATAGAAAACACAGATTTCTTGTTATGTGGTATTGATACAATGTAATGAGCTGAACTACATAGTATGTCATGCATAAGATAGAGAAATGTCTTATATAAACACTAATAGGTTATCACAACAGGAGGATCCTGATGAGCAAGATTACTTACAGTTCCAGGTGGTAAATTATTTACTAGTTGGTAATAAAGGTATTATCAACAATCAAAGTGTATTTCTTTTAATGTTCGGCTTCAGACTTCCTCCTGAGTGGACAGACGTGTGTGTGTGTGTGTGTGTGTGTGTGTGTGTGTGTGTGTGTGTGTGTGTGTGTGTGTGTGGCCAACACTCACCGGCGTTGGAGATGCGTCTCCCTCTCTCCCAGTCCTGCTGCTCTCTGTCCAACTGCTCCTGCTGCTCCTTCTCCAGCCGCTCTCGCTCTGCCTTTTCTCTCTCCATCATCTCACGCTCTGTGCGCTCCTGCTGCTCCTGGCGCTCTCGCTCCATCCGCTCCCTCTCTGCCTGCGCCTCCTTCTCCTGGCGATCACGTTCCTGCCGCTCCAGCGTCTCCCGCTCCAGGCGCTCTTTTTCCTGGCGCTCCCGCTCCTGGTGCTCTCGTTCCTGGCGCTCCTTTTCCTGGCGTTCCCGCTCCATCTCCTTCTGTCGCTGCAGCTCCTGGAGCTGCCTGGAGGAACAGAGAACAGCGTTTTAAGTTTTTACCAAATATCACCAATTTCGCAGAAAAAACTAAGCCAAGGGTGAAAAAACTGTCAGAAGTAAGAAGTAAATTAGGTGAATCAGATTTTGTTACCATTTAAAAATTGTCACCTTCTTAAAATAATGCTCTAAGTCAAAAGTTGTTCTAGCAAAAAAATCTCCACCTCTTTCAGGCCAAAAGTAGATTCCTGCAAAAACAAAATCATCCCTCTTGGCAAAAAATGACTTATCCCATTATATTAAGAAGGTAATGAAATATAATTAGAGTTAAGTCATATAATCATTTCTCTTAGGTTGAGCTGCCATGTTTTATAATCATAAGAGCCAACTTTAATCTGCACGCATCTTCTTCAGGAAAGAAGCAGTCAGTTTTAGATTGATGTCAGTTCTCCTGCAGGTTTTCCCTGGTTGCTAAGTTTGGTCACTAGGTGTCAGCAGAGAGCCTAAGAGACAGTCTGTAGGTATAATATATTGACATGTTCTCTGTACACATCTGTAAGAAAAGTAAATTCAAGTGACTTTATGAAATGTGTCAAAAAGAAAAGATCTGTACCAGGTTGAATAGCACACATACATACTGTGTGTGAACACACGTTACAAACTGTGTGTTCAGGAGCTTTAGGTACTAACATAGTTCAACTCAAACTCATCATCCTCTGCAACACTGTGTCTACTGCGGATCACTTCCAGCTTCAAGAAACCCGTCTGTGTGTGAGGACCATGTCGGGTCCAGAAACACACACTATTCAGAAGACGACACAGAAGACACTGAACTTCCTGCTACAACTCGAGAAGTCCAACCATGCTGCTGGTTATCTTCTTAGAGGCCATCATTCAGTCTGTCCTGAGTTCATCCATCACTATGGTTTTTGGATAAGGAGTGGACTGCAGTGAACACAGTTAGGTCTGCTCCGTCCAGGATTTGAAAAGGTTATGGTCAGGAAAAGGACGGCTAACGTCTCTGCAGATCCCACACACCCTGAACACAAATCGTTTAGACTTTTACCTTCACCTCAAACAGCACAGAGGGCTGTTTGTTTAAACCAGCTCCACACTGGCATTTACTCAATTTATTTCCTCTAAAGTTCATACATTCATACTTATTAGCTGCGCTTCCACTGCAAATTTGTGTAAAACTGTGTCAATATTCCACTAGTGCTGAAAAGGCAATTTCAGAATTGCGCTGTTTCCATTAAGTAAGAAATGCAAATCATATGTGAATAAGATTGTTCAAGTGATAAGTCAATAAAATACATACTGGACCATCTTCCTTCAACTACTTCCTGTCATCTTCTTTGCCAGTAGTAATATCCAGCTGGTGATCATGAGGTGTGATCTGAAAAAATGTTGCCATTGCAGTTTTGAGAAATATGCCAATTTCCATACGACTGAAAAACGACCTCACCCCAGAAAAAAAAACTTTTTTATCGACAAAGGTGATACGTTTCAAGATTGCGTCATTTCCATTAAGCACATTTATTTTCGGAATTCCAATTTGCACCAATATATGGTTAATGGAAGCACAGCTTCCATTGCGTGTTCTTAAACGGTGTGTTTTTAGTGATTGGGTAGGGTGATCTGAAATGTGTGTCCCCAGAAACTTGAACGTTGAAGCTTTCTCCATTTATGTCACTATCCTGAGAAATTGTGCAAAAGTCAAAATCCTTGTTTGTGTGAACAATTTTGGTCAATAAAGATGATTCTTAAAAAAAATACAGATACATTGTGTGGGAAGTTGTAATCTGCCAAGTTCACACATACATATATCCTTCATTGAGTTGGAGTTTTGCCCTTTAAACTTCACACTGATGATTCATAAATCACACAATTAAGCAGAGAAGGTGGAAAATGGGTTTGAGTGCCAACTCACACACAAATCAGGTGGCCAGCCGTGCCGACTCACAGCTGACAGTCAATCATCAGCACAATTGTTGCTTAATGCAAACACTCCCTCTTACTGCTCACATCCTCGTGCACACATGCGCGCACGCACGCGCGCACACACACACACACACACACACACACACACACACACACACACACACACACACACACACACACACACACACACACATTTATATTCCCTCAGAGGGATGATGTCATATCTGTCACCAGGTTCATGAGAAATACTTTGTTGGCTTTATTTCCAGTTAAAGGTTACTGGTGCTGCCTCAACACAAAATGCACTAACATGACTCTGTACTTTGGTAAAGCTGCTGATCTTAAATTGAAAAAAAGAAAGACAAAAAAAAGTTACTGCTTTATTTTTTTCCAGCAGGAGACTCCCACTCTCCTGGGAGTCTGACGACGACTTGTACCTCAGTCGGCTACTTTTAGCACACATCACAAGATCCGTCACACCCATCAAGGAGGGAAGACACTTGGAAACATGTCCTCATCCCATAGCTGACCTTGCTACCTTCAGGCTTTGATATATCTGTCAGCTGAAGTGAAATTCATTTCAGTCAGATTCATAAAATGAAAACAGATGCTTTTCTAAAAACATGTTCCTTCCTTTTACAAGATCACTCAGAATGTTCTAATTATTCACCCTGATCTTTTCGCCCCAAGTATTCTCTCTAACGGTTTATTCTTAGAGACTTAGAAGTCACTGCACAGCTGGGACTTTCTGTCTTCAAACCCCATGACAAACTATATGAATTGCAATAAAAGCTGATGAATATTTGACCTAACTGAATTATTTTGTGTAGATGTGGACCAAAAAAGGGCTTGCAACAAGAATCAGCCAACTTTAGCTTGATTGGCCCTGACTGGTGATCCAGTGGTCTGTCAGAGGAAAATTAACCCTTGTGGGTCAAACTGATATACTGACATGGTTGTCTTAATGTACTCATGTTGATTAATATGCTCACACTGCACACAGTTGTACCAGGATTTACAATTCACATTGAACATGGCAATAGCTTGGGCATGTTAACAATTTATAAAAGCCAGTTTGTCTTTGCCTTGAGAACAGCAACGTCTAGCTGACGGCAGATGACATGCTGGCTGAGTGAGGGGCCTCCTTTGGAATGTTTTATGTCTTTTAGAGGCAATGGGACTCAAAAAGATCTCCAGGGACTGTGGTAGTTTGTTTATTAATCCATGTGCAGGTGTGATGATTCTGTTCAGGGCTTTTTCAGAACAGAATGAGGTTATGTCAGTATGAGTAAGAATGCTGTTGTTGCTGCTGTGTGTTCTGCGTGTCTGGTAAAGCAGACAGTGTGTTTTTAGTGATTAGGTAGGGTGATCTGAAATGTGTTTTCCCAGAAACTTGAATGTTGAAGCTTTCTCCATTTATGTCCAAGGAGAGATGATCAGATGGTGTCTTCCAAAAAGAAAAAAAAACTCAATGATTATCTCTTTTCTTGGGGTTCAGTGTTCTTTTGCCTCTTTTTTTTCTTCAGTGGTATAACTTGTTCAATTAGTTTAACTTGTGCGTTTTCCATAACGCAGAATTCTTCTGTTCCCAAACATGTTTTACTTTGCATCTATACCAAAAAGGTATACTAAATTCTATCCAAACCAAGTTTTATTTATTTATTCCTAACAGAAAAAGGGAAAGCAAAGAAAAAAGATGGGGGAAATGTGCGAGACGTAGAAAGATATCTAACCCTGAACTTGTTTAACTCAAAAATATTACGCAAAAACAGTTGAGCCCAAAATTCATTTACACACCAGGCAGATTTAGGTTTAAAATTTTCATTGCACCAAGAAGTTGGTGTCTATTTGGAATTTAGATTGACATCTCTCAATAGATAACATTTTATAAATGTATTATCAATTTTAAAAAATATTTATTAGCATTTTTATTAAAAAATGTCAAGCTGAAATTTCCTTATTGCTTCTCATTAGTAAAATAAGAAAAACTTCATTGGCACTGCAGCAATGAAGCTGTTTGTGGTGAGCAGCTTTTGGATATATTTACTGGTATTTGTATAATTGTAATTGGTGATGACCTCCAAGTCATGGAAAACCTTGTCATCATCATTAGCTTACTCTTCAGCTCTCTCAATATATAATCAAATTCGAATCAGGACTTTGATTGGCCCAATTCAAAACACAGATATTAAAGCAGAAGAAGAGGAATAAATAATTATACTTTTATGCATTAGTCTGGTACCTCATAAATGTAGTTGCAGCATAACCTTTAATATTCTTTATTGTCTTACAATGACTTCCAGTGAAATTACAGTGAAATCTAGTTCAACTTCCAAGATCCAATGGAGGTTAAACATGTGATCTGTGCAGCTCTCTAGCTGCTTTATTTGCTGGAGTTATGATGGATTAAGGCTGCATAGCTTTCAGTTTCTTTGATGATGAAGACTGTCTATGTTTGCGGGACACACCTTCAGTCTCCTGCAATTCCTTTTTCTACTGAGCGTTTCATGGGATTCACAGATCAGAGACAATACTGATGGATGAAAAGCCGAGGATCAGTGAGGTAAAGAAAAACATTGGTACAAACCTTGGCTCTCAACTACTGACTCGAGTCCACCCCCGCCCCGGGGGGGGGGGGGGGGGGGGGGGGGGGGGGGGGGGGGGGGGGGGGGCGGGCGGGCGCGCCCGCCCGCGCCCCCCGCCACCCCCCCCCCCCCCCCCCACCCCCCCCCCCNCACACACACACACACACACACACACACACACACACACACACACACACACACACACACACACACACACACGGAACTGTGCCAGTTCTCACGGTACCGAGGAGATCCATTGATGTGATTACAGAAACACTGAGCTAACCTGGATTCCTAGCTGATGGAAGTGGAGCTGTGTCACATCTCTGAGGGTCTCACCGTCTCCTCTGGGAGGGGTGGGGGTTTCTCATGCACAATAATATATCCTCTCTGGTAGCAAATTAGTCCCTGTGGGATTCTGAGCACTGAAACAGCAGCAGAGCATCTTCACTGTTAAATTTAGATCACAATGTGATGGCAGAGAATTAGTCTAATCAGCAAGATCAGTAGGGGTTCCACATTTTTTTTTATTCCCCTCTATTTTCAGTTTAAGTATAGTTACCATCTGGCACACACTGCACAGTTAACTGCAAAATGACTGCTTTGGATTGTTTCCCCAAAGTGGCTTTTAATAATTCACACAAAATGATTAGTTTGTGGTCAGCTGCAGTGTAGAACACACTTTAGTATAAATGAAGCCTTTAGACTAGACGTTCTCAACGTGGGCGGTACCGCCCCCCAGGGGGCGTTCAGAGGACGGCAGGAGGCGCTGGCGGACATTTTTACAAAAGGGGGGCGCTGGGATTCCTTAGGGGGGCGTTTGGTCGAAAGTAAACTTTACACATTAAATGCACAACAATACCAGTTTAGACTTTGAGCAACTTGGTAAAACTGTATTATGTAACATTAAATCATGCTTGGCTAAAACGGTATCGATGGCAGATCTTCTTCTATTCAGTGTTTGTAGCTTCTGTTAGCTTCTTGGCGCAGCTCCTCTCCTGCTACTGGTAGCTAAAATCACGAT
>CAEGAF010042645.1:0-28880 GCA_903067075.1 Micropoecilia bifurca | reverse complement strand
AGTCTGGGCCTCCCTTCTGAAGCTGCTGCCCCCGCGACCCGACTCCGGATAAGCGGAAGAAAATGGATGGATGGATGGACTTTGTTTGCCTGCAAACATAGATCTGAACGTGAGCTACATTTTTCAATTTCTGTAAGAAAGAGCTCTGCTTCTGCTCATTTTTTCGTGGTGTGACTGTTCCACCAACCACATCTCCACTGCACCCAAATGTCATTGTTAGAAACCGACTAAAGCTGACTTTATTATAGGGTCTACTTTATAGGCTTAACTTTTGAATAACAGGGAAAATGTGTGTTATTCAAAAGTTGTCAAAGGGAACGTTTTTTAGGCAATAGATGATACTAGTTTTACAGTACGACTGGATATCCATTCATCCATCCATCCATCCATCCATCCATCAAAATAATAAAGATACAGTAAAACAGAATACTAAACAGACCTAAATAATAATTATAACAGTAGAAGCTAATTTATTGATTATTTATGGAAGTGGGAAATTATTTTTTCTTTTCATCTGAAAACACAGACATAATGCTGGTAGATAATAAATGAATTCACACCCCCATACACGATTGACAGGCATTTAGTGCTAAATGCCTTGCCCAGAGGAAAAGTTAAGGAGAAAGCTAAAATCAACTCAGCACTTTTGGATTGAACTTCTGAGATACACACAAACAAGATAGTATGCATAGACTCATACACACTCCCACCGACAGTCAACTTGACCACCAACCCATTTCTGTTTTGCTCTGGCACAAGCTGCCCTTTATGTAAATAGTGCAACCAGTGGATGACATAGAGGCATTTTGGAGGAGACACTAAAGGCCTGTTGTCTAAGTTTTGCTTTCAATTTTTATATAAGGTTGTTTTACATTTTTAAGGATTTTTATTCTTTTCATTAAGCGTTTTAAATTTTTGTTTGCGCTCCGCGGGTTCATTCTGAGCCGAGTGTCGCAACAAAAATCTTATTATGGCTTCAAAATGATTGTGAAGATTCTCGATTCTAGTTTGAACACAATTGAAAAATCCCTGTAGTTATGCATGGCAGTGGAAGTATAATGATGTGGAGGTTCTGTTTTCTTAACAGGGACAGGGAGGCGTGTCAGCGTGGATGGGATGATGCAGCTGTATGCAGGAAGAAAACCTGCATGAGTTTGCAAAAGGTTCGGGAATTGAATACAAATGGCGCTTTTGACATTTTTATTTGCAAAAACAATTGAAAGTGCATCCTCTCTTTTCCTCCTTCCTCACTTTTATGTTGCACTTTGCATTGATCTAGTTCAAAATATCCAAAATGTAAAACATGTCCAAAGAATATTAATACCTTTGTAATTCACTGTAGATATAATGTGATTCAAACATTTTAATATAGACGTTTTGTAGTTTAGGTGATTATTGCCCTCTCAGCTTCTTGTTAACAAGCCCAACATTATCTTGGCCATGCAAGCCTGGCTCGTAATACACGCTGATAAAGCCGAAAACCACAATCCCCTTTTGTCACACTGTGCAAATAAAGAAAGAACCCTCATGGCAGCCGATGAGCGGCTTTATTTTTATCGCCAAAAGCTATGTTTATTTTGAGTCTCGACATCTGAGGCGACTACAGAGCCTTTCCTCTGGACTCGGTGATGCCTCTGGAGGAACAAAAACGCAAAATAAGGACTGCTCAGGGTTTTCTTTCCTTCTGGTTTGTTTTCCAATCGCCCTTCAAACTGAAATGGGGTTTTGGCTGCTACGCACATGGTGTGCTGGAAGGGATGGACGGAGAAGAAAATAAAGCAATACTACGACTGCAGTGTGCATTTGGTCTTCTTGGTCATAGTTGGGCTTACTGCTGCTGTGCTCAATGTTAGTGGCAACACAGAGGTTAGTGGAGGTTTTCCTGGCAAGTGGTCCTTGTGGCTGGATCTTTATTTTTGTTTTGGGCTAGCATCACAAAACAGATTTTAGCAACATCTATTCCACTAATGTGTTATTATTTTTAAATCAGAGCTGTTAGAATACCAAATTCCAATTTGTCATGAAGCCATTATTACATCAATGACTTCCTTGTTAATGCGGTGATTAGGAGTAGGATTCTGATCATTAATGACAAATTTAGTCTCCATGCTCACGCTAAGCTGCATTTTTAAGAGCCAGATATCTGGCATCCAGTCTTCAAGACCAATAAACGTGTCAGCTGAGCTCTGTCTAATAAATCTACGGCCGTGTTAGGCAACGACGCTGCTCCAGAATGCACCCTGCATCTTGTAGTTGCTCTGGTTTTAATTGTGATTTGTGTCTGAGAGCTTCACTTGGCGCTGTTGTGCTTGTAAATTATTTCTCCTCTCAATTTGTTAAAGCGTTACACCACTTACCCTCCTGTTGCGCTAAGCAACGGGATGAAACATTTTCTCATAATCGAGTCGAGGAGACCCTCCGGTGACCCCGGGGTCAGGGGCGGTTGGCTGCGCCGAGCAGAAGCCAATACGGAACGAGCACCGAAGAGGAACCAAAACTCAATAAGCGCGGCAATGAGGGGGTGGGAGGAAGTTCAAGGCTGCGCCTCGTTGTGATGGAGGCCATGGTGAGCGCTCCAGTGGCTGCTGGAGTTTTGATGCTGTAACGTGAAACGGCTGGGGTGGACGGGGTCCACAATTCCCCTCTTTGTCTGGTCTCCAACCGCAGCGTCACCCCTCTCTCCTCTCCTCAGCAGACCCTCTCAGTGGCCGAGCTCATCATCTCCGTCTCTGTCTGTTTCCCCACGACTGCCACCCATTTCGTCGTCTCAGTGCCTGGTTTCAACTCCCACGCAGTCGAGCGCGACCGCTTTAAATGCGCGTCGTTCTCTTTTCTTACCACCTGACGTCTCGTCTCATAATTTCACCAACACATTTTTAGCACTCATGTCTTTTCTGTGTTGTTTAACCAATATTTTGTAAAACCAGCCTCATCTTAATGAAACACCCAGGTATCCCTTTCCCAAAAACTCTTTCTTCTCCTCTCTTTTCAGTCTCCGGTCGTATCCGTCGGTTTTGCTAAGTTTCATCCGAACTTGGTGATAGGAGGAACTTACTCAGGACAGATTGTTCTGTGGGACAACCGGAGTCACCGCCGGACCCCGGTGCAGAGGACTCCCCTCTCTGCTGCAGCACACACTGTAAGGCCCTTTTTTACATTATACACTGTTAAAAAACAAGAAAATACAAGTGTTAGTTCACGCCATGTCTCTAAGCTGCGTTTCCATCGATCAGTGGATCCAACAATTGTGAAAACTGGCATTATGAAAATAAAAGTAATAAAGTTAATACACTAATTTAAAAAGAACTCAAGTTTTTAGATAAAAAGTCAACAGTTTGTAGCAAAGATGACAAGATGAGGTTGTTGGCGCTGCATATTTTTGTACTGACTGAACAAACTCATTCATGTTTGATTCTAATTCTGTTTCAATTGTGAAAATGTTTTTTTTTCTTCTTTTTTTGTGGAATATTAACAAAGTTTTGCGCACATTTCTAAAGAAAACACAGCTACCAATCAGTCCATCCTCCGATCTCTGCAAAAGAAATACTGTTCAGGATCAGACTTGTCAGTTTTTTTCAGACAAGAAGACATTGGTATTAACTAAAAATTTGATTGGAAATATTAGGATGTTAATATGACTGTGCTCCCGTACAATGCTGGTTGAAGCGAAATACACGGTTCAACCTTCAGGTTCAAAACTCATTTAGGAAATCATATAAACAAACAACAATAAATGGCAACAAAAAAAAGTCAATAGTTTAGAAAAAAGTAAGAAAAAAAAGCAGAACATACAGCAAATTTATTGCAAAACAATATTTTGTGAACTTTACATAATTACTGTAGACCCAACAAAACCAGATTTATGCAAACACTACTTTTTTCCTGAAATGTTGTCTTCTACAAAATATGTTTTCGGACTTTTTTTGTATTACAAAATGTTCAGTTTTGTAAATGTCATATTTTGCATTTCAGGGTGAGTGTACAACGTGTTGTGAGAGGAAAAGAAAAAACATTGAACAGATTGCTTTGTTTAACTCCAGTGAACTTGCTCACTCAACAAATTACCAATGCATAGACACAAGCAGCATGTCCTTTTATAGTCTTAACTACAGAAGTCATGTAGCCCCTTGCATTGCCACATGCCTTCTGTAAGGTAGTTTTGAAGAGGTTGCCACTCTAGTCCCCTCCAGTTAGTGAAGTCTAGCTTACTAGCATGGTGCTGATTGCTGAATGGGCCCTTTGTGCAGCCCAGCAGACAAATCAATTACTGGCCAGTAATGATATAATGGCTTCACACACTCATGGATTTGAACAGCAGCACATGTCCCAAGCGTAAAGAGATTGAAAAGGACCACTGCACTCTGGCATGCAAGTTGCCTGTCAACCCTCTGTGCTTTTGGCCCTTAAAGTATCTCATTATGTCATGTGTTTCACTGTTTAACTGTATAATAGGAATAAGGGTGTTTTAACAAATTTCATATTATTAACAGCAAATTTTAAAGGTTCAGAAAACGATTGTGGTTTTGACAGCCTTTTGCAATTAGGAATCGTCCGAATATTTAACACACAGGATGCCGGATTGAAGAACACTTAAATGCTTCCAGGCAAAACGATTTTCCGGGATTTTGTTTTGTTTGCTTGGTGGATTTGTCAGAGATGTTACTTTAATGAGAACTGTGGTAACTGCAGCACGTTGTTTCGCCCTTCGCCCACTTCCTGTATGTTGCCTCAACAGCACCCGGTGTACTGCGTGAACGTGGTCGGCACCCAGAATGCCAACAACCTGATCACCGTGTCTACGGACGGGAGGATGTGTTCGTGGAGCCTCGACATGCTCTCTCAGCCTCAGGTAGAGAAAAATGTCACTCGTCAGACACGCAGTTCTCACAACCTGCCAGAAGGACTTGATGTTAAGATTTTTTACATTGAAAAGCTGTTGTAGCTCAGTAATTCTTGGGTGTTAAAATGAAGCAAACATGTTTTTTTTTTTAATAATTATTTTCCCCTAAAAGATTTCTTTAAAACTGTCAGTTATAGATATAAATAATGACTTTCTGTGTATTTGAAAGCTTTAAAGTGCATAGTTTATCACATCCAGGACATTCCTGTTTGCAGGAGACCATGGAACTCGTGTACAACAAATCCAAACCCGTGGCGGTGACGGGTATGGCTTTCCCCACGGGGGATGTCAACAACTATGTGGTGGGGAGCGAGGAAGGCACCGTGTATACTGCATCCAGACATGGCAGGTGGGTGAAATGTTTTGTGTCTTTGTGCAAAGCTTTGGTCAATTTACCAGCTAACTTAATATAGATAAAATATTTTGAGATAAACTCATAACTTTGACCATTTTTAACAGCCGTTCAAATACCCCAACTTTTTTTTTTTAGCAGTAAACACATGCCTAAGCCCTAAGGCGTCATGACAATCACAACACTCTTCGGTGTGGAAGAAAAGGGAAGAGGACTCAGTGTTAGCTATGAGATGAAGTTATTTCAAATGAATATTTTCTCTACAGTACACATATCAGCTGTTCTTTCTGGCTCCTACAATGTAGAAGTTTACATTCTTTAGGAAACAGAGTCTGCTGTTTATCATTAGCAATGCTAACTGAGCTGGTTGTTATATATGATGCTAAAAACAGCTAATAATCTACATGCTGTTGTCAGTTTGTCTAAGAAATAAAACAGTTTGACAGCAAATCTGACCTCTTATGAATAACACGTCCACGAAAAGCAAGAACATGTATATTTTTATGTTAAATATAATTATTATAGAAATCGGTGTCCACTGGTCAGAACGACAACAAAGTCCAGATTGAGGTGAAACATAGGAGTGTAGTTCAAGGAAAGAACCAAAATAAAAAAAGGAAAATGATTTGAAATAAAATTATTTTCTCAAATTAGACACATTTAGGCCTGTTTTTCCTCTTTTTGTCACTTTTAAATACTTATGCTATGGAACAGTGTAAGGAGAAATCATCAGCCACCAGCATGTTTACACTTATTTCTTTATTTATTTGATTTTTATTCCTACTGGTTGTGGTTTTGACAAGATCACATTCACAAGAGCAAAAATGATGAACATAGCAATAGTGCAAGTAATTAAGAAATTTGACTTAATTAAATAAGCTAATGAAATATGAACTAGAAACTGGTTTAACAAGAAGATTTCACTTTTTCTTTCAAGAGGAATTTAAATTCTCCCAAAGGAATCAAAATGCTCTTAATGCTTCATAAGTTGGCTGATTCCTTAGTAAGTTGATCCCAAACTCTCTTAGTGTTCTAAAAAAAAATACTGTTCAATTTTTAAAACTAATCATCAACATTCGTTGTCGTCTTCTCCAGTAAAGCGGGCATCTGTGAAATGTTCGAGGGCCACCAGGGGCCGGTTACGGGAATCAGCTGTCACAGTGCAGTGGGCACTGTTGACTTCTCCCACCTTTTTATTACATCTTCCTTCGACTGGACCATCAAACTCTGGAGCACCAAGGTATGCCGTGTGTGAGTCGATGTGTGTGCGTGTGTGAGTCAATGTGTGTGTGTGAAGGAGGGAGAAAATGACAGAGGGAACAGATGTGTGGGGGGTTGATTGTGGTCTCTGAAAGGTTACTTAGAGGGACTCCTGAGAGAATGAGGGGAGGGAGTTGAGTACATTGGATGAACAACTATTTGAAAATCAGTCTTTCTCTTGCTATTTGTGTGTTTGCGTGTGTGTGTGTTGGAGTAAGCTCTTTGCGATGTGTTGTTGCATATATTTACTGTGTGAGTGTGCTGTGAAATTAATCAGCAGAAGCCAGGCACTCTGATGACGGTGACCTGAATTTCTCCTCAGAAATTCAGGTCACCGTTCAGAGCTGTCCGGAGAAACACCGATATGGCAGTTTCTCTTACTAATAGTAAAGAAGGGAGGCTACGTTTTGTGCTTTATATATGTTAAACAGATAAGAATCCTAAATGCATTACAAAAGCACCTCATGTAATTGTTCTTCCAAAGTTACGTCTGTGATCATTCTGACAAATCAGCTAACACAAGCCAAACATTTCTGTTCTTTATGTTTAACATGCTAAAATTAAATTCAACAAGCTTGGCAAATGTAAAAAACTCCCGAGAAATTTTATTCTCAAATTTATGAATGTAAAGTCACACAAAATCAAGTTTCCTACAAGATTTAAAGATTGAAATGAGGGTCATTTAAGTGGGAAGCATTATATTTTCTATATGAAATTGTCAACAAATAACTTTGCCATAGTGTTCAGTCCTCCTGAGCCTATTTACATGTTTGCCACATTTACAACATGTATTATATTGAGCGTTTATGATAGACTGACATCAAGTCAGACACAAAATTATCCAGGGCTTTCAAAACTTAAAAAAATAAAAATAGAAGTAGAAAAAGTGTGTTCTATATTTTATATTCAAACTTCCTGAGTTAACAATGTTCTGCAATTGTATCTGCAAATCTTTTCTTGGTATGTCTCTACCAGCTGGGAATTCAAATGTACACCGCACTTTTCAGATAAAAAGAAAAGAAACGTGTAAACCACCTTCTGACTTTTTGTTGTTGCATAGATTTAAATCTAAATAGAATACGCAACATGTGTGCATGTGGGAAAAAAACCGATTCAAAGGCTGTGAATACTTTTGAATAGGGCTGCGAGTCGGGTAGAGTCTACACATGGTTTAGAGATGCATACATAACGTGCGTCTTGGTCTTCGTCGCTTGTTACGTTTTGAGCACTTAACCTGACAAACGCGCAGACGAAATGCTTTGCTTCTGTGTTCACCTATGTGTTTGTCAAAGTCCCCCGCAAACTCCCCCCCAACCCCCCACACCCTCGAAAGCTCTGACAGGACGGCACTGGCGCATTCAGAGAATCAGGAGGTGGGCGCTCCTCCTCTCGGCGCGTTTGAGTGACCTCGTCCACTCAGGCCATTTGCTTTCCCTTCAAACGAACGCGACGAGTTCCATTTGGTGGCAGTGAAATCCAAACAGTCACCGCTGTTGTCGGAGAGAGGCTGGATAAGAGAAAAGCTGGTTAAAACACTGACAGGACATTTTTGTGCTACTGAGACTGAAGTTTTTTTGTTCTGGGTGATTTTACATGCCGCACAGAATTACTTAGAGAAATAAGAGGAACAAAAGATACTGATTACAGAAGTTAGCGGGAGGAAGCAGACTAGGGATTCTAAGTTAAAATTATTGGTTTAGAAAAGCTGATGTAGACTTTTTTTAAAAAAGGAAACTGTTAGGAAAATCATCTTTATAAAAGCTTGCTGAATATGATAAAACACATAATGAATTTCCCATTATACCTACAGCCCGATTCTGGATCATGTTTTACTTTTCATACTTGGCTGCGACAGGCCCATAAAGCATTCTGATGCATTCTGGCGCAGGTTTGCAAGGAGCCAGTCCAATAAAGCTTGAGCAAAGAGGCCTGTGACACATATTAAAACATTTCTGCGGATTTTCATCAGGAGAGCGTGTTATTTTTTTCAGGATTTGGGAATTCCCTCTCCTTTGAGGGCCACCGCAGGAATGCATGTCTGTCTCTCTTCCAGCATAACCCGTGTTTGTGTGTGGGCAGGCACTTACCTGGAGGTGTGAAGGTGTGTGACTACAGACACACCGCATATGTCTCTCATATATCTTAAGAAGGCAGTTTTTTTTGCCGGGGCTGAAATCCCCCGGAGGTCAACCTTCAATCCTCCGGTTGTTCACGCACACACACACACACACACACACACACACACACACACACACACACACACACACACACACACACACACACACACACACTCGCAGATCGACTTGAGAACTGTTTTTGTATTCACTCGCACGTTTGCCCTCACGGTTCTAAAAGGCCGTCGTACAGAAGCCTGCTAATGTTTTTACTCTCCGCGGTGCAAATATTGTGGTTAGCGAGACCGTTCTGCGCCGGGCCAGAGTTTGAAGATGTCGCGACAGCTGGGAGTGGGTTTATGATTGTGCATAACTTGAACCGCCTTGCTCTCTTGACCCCAAACCCGGCGTCTACTAAGTGATTGGATGAAGTATAATAATTCCACTTCTGCTCTCTGAAGAAGTTAATTAAAGGCCTGCGTCACTGTCAGTTCAGGTGATTGTTGAAGAGTGTGGATCAAGTCTGGAGCTGAGCGTCGGTAGGTGTCTTTGGAAATAAGATTATAGCAGGGGTCTGTCCCGGTGTGCTCTCACACAGCACAGAACACCAAAGGATTGTAATTAGACGAAAGTGTGTCAGTGCGGCCGCAAAACCTGGAATTAGCTCAAACCTTAATAGACACGGTGAACCTGAGTGACAATAATGAAAAGCAAGAGTGTCTCCATTACGCTGTACAACAGATGCAATAAACAGAGGAACAGATGCAATCTTTCACTCTTGTTAAGATTAATAAATATATCCAACAAGACGCGCTGCTCCACATTAAGCTCACCGTTTCAGCTTTTAGCGAGTGGAAGAAAATTTAGTGAAGAAAAACAAAAACCGGACACTATTTGGGAGTGCTTTTGCAGACGTAATTGATCCGTTTTCAACCTGACAGTGTCAAAACAGCATTTTAGTGAAGCTGAAGGCTTTTTAGATGAGGATCGTTCTTCTGGTAAGTGCAATAGAAACACAGGGGGCCTAACGGTGGTCCGAGAAAACTCTCCAGATTCCTGGAAAAGGTTGCTGTAATAAAAACGTGCGTTAAGTTGCTTCTTATTTACCTGTAAATTGTTGACACTGAAATTTCCTCTCAGTACCGCGAGAGACCTTCCACACTTGTACCACATTTTGTGAGCCATGACTCGAAGGATCTAATAGGACAGAAGTAATTTTGGGTGAGTCTCAGTTGCATTTTTTTTATGCTAGCATGTTTTGATCAATGTTCTTTTTATTACTGTTGTTGTTTTCTTTAGTACTGCAGCTCGTCACCTTCCTAAAATTATGAGCTTGTATCTTTTTTTTTTTTGCCTAAAGTGATTTTGACAAGAAAAAAAAAATCACTTTTAGCAGGAAATCACTTCGGTCGTTATTTTAGGAAGGTGATGAAATACTTGCCCAGTCTAAAATTAATGTTTTGCAGCTCGGTCTTGCAGAGTTCTGATAACAGAGTCCAGGTCCTCCAGTATTACTTTATTGCACTCTATTAAGGTATGGCTCTTTTGCTCAGACGTGCAAGAAGCTTCGTAGCCTGCTATCACTAGAAAGATAATGACAAGCAGGTACTTTCTGTGTGGCGCCACTCGGATTAAACTATGTTTTGAGATGAGTTTTGAAACTTTTCACAATCTCAGGAGACGGTGGAAATGGCCAAAACAGAAGCTTAAGCCTGAATCAGTTCTGTTGATTTTATGTAAGTCGTGTATAATTTTGAGTTTATATCCAAAGTGACAGATTTTGAAGCCAATTAAAAAGAAAAGGGTTATTACTGCAGGAAGATGAGTTATGAGTGAAGAAGGAGGATAATGAGCGAATGACACGTTGTGAACGTCGGCCCAGCAACGTATTGAATGTAAAAACCGCGAGGCAAAGAACAAGAAAAGAGTTCTCCTGCCATCTGACTGGAAAACTGTTTCAGTCGAAGCTCAAAATGCACTCGGACGTTTGTTTGGGCCGCGTTTCTAAGTGCGTACGTGTCGTCTCCTAGAAACTTTGTAGCAAGACAATCAATGGGCAACAGGGGGGAAGAATGAGGAAGAGAGATGGAATACTGTACATTCTTTTATTTCGCTCCTGCAGCCAACCTGTCTCCTCTCCACAGCCCCTCCCTCTCTTCTTGTCAGGAACGCAGTTTTGTTTCTTAAGCCTTTGGAATTTGAGTTGTCAATCTGAAAAATGGGGATTACACACCATCACACACGCCGAAGAGGAATATCTGATTTTAACACTGATAAGTGTGCTTCTTTGAAGATGGGAGCCGTTAGGAGGAGCATAGTGTTCATTTGGTCCAACAGGTTAATTATCTGGGATGCAGCGTTTTGTAGTGTTTTAAATATCGCCCTGTGCAGAGAACATATTAAAGATGTTTTCCTTAAATAGAAGCTCAAAATCAACTGTTAAGACATAACTAAAAGTCTAAAAGTGTAAGTGTAATAAAAACAAATAGTACAAAACAATATAGAAACATAGGTTTCTGTAAAAGTGTTTGATTGAGAGCTCAAAATTTAAATGTTCCATTTAGTTTGCTAGTAGACTGGTAAAACTGGTGCAAGTTGAGATTTCTATGTTTTGTGATTTTAGCAGTGTTTGCTATATCTTTTTATTGGATTTGAAATATGATGTAACAAAAAACTTAACTGCGAGTAGATAGCACCCCCAAAACAACTGAACATATAGAGCAGGCAAGTCTCTAAACTCCAAATCGATTAAAAATTGAAATTTAGTCATGATTTTAAAGGTTTGACCAGTGTGAATATACAGAGAAAAATGTTCCTAGTTTATATTTATAATGTAATGTCACCAGTTTATCTGTGCTTGTCTTTTGTTCCCAGTATAACTGGGGAACACAATAAACAATAGTCAATAAACAAACGCCAGCTGACTGTGTTCCAAAATGTTATTCTCCAAACATTGTTGCCAGGCCAAATGAATAATTATGAGGAAAAACAGGGTCTCCTTTTTTTTGTTTGCTTCCAAGCACTTAAATAGATCAAATAAAACATAGTCATGTAAATAGCTCTACAAATTTTGTTGTATTCTCATTCAAATTCAAAACTGGACCTATGTGTGTGTGTGTGTGTGTGTGTGTGTGTGTGTGTGTGTGTGTGTGTTTTGTGTGTTCTCTGTGTGTTGGAGATCTCCTTTCCAACAAAGCGTACTGTAAATAATAGCAAGTTATGGTAATTTAGTGTTTGTCCACTAGAGAGCACTGACAGGTTTTCCATGCAGAGGTTTATCTCCCACGGCACCAGATATAAATCTTTATTAATATCAGTTTATGTTAACAGCGATCGTCAGCTGATGTGATTGCCGAGATTACAATCGCTCTTTACCGCCAAACACAACCAATAAACTCGTCGTCAATTAACCCGTTCGCGCCCGGAACGAGCGCGTCCTCCTCGGCGCGCCCCCCGTTGCCCTCCGCCGTCTGCCCCCCTCACCCACCTCCCTCTCGTTGCGTTCTCTATCTCTTCCCATCTCTCTGACAGCTGTTGTGTTAAGGTTACAGTATACCTTGTGGAGGGGCCTTCTCTTTCATCTCTCCCAGCGGTTTTATGGCGCTGTGTGAATGTGCAAGGCTTTTTAATTAGGCTCTGCACCCAGACAGGCCCCAAGGCTGAGGCAGCGCCGCTCTGTCTGAAGCTCACACACTCCCTCTCTCCATTCCTTTTTCACTCTGTGTCTCTCGCTCTGTTTTTTTTCTTTTTCCGTCCATCTCCGATGTGTCATCTCCTGTAATCTCTCTGTTTTTTCTCTGTTTCTGCTGTTTCGCACCGTGCCACTCAAATACTCATCCACAGATATCTTCTTATTTTCTCCCCCCTTCCCTCCCCTCTCTTTCAGCACAACAAACCGCTGTACTCTTTTGAGGACAATGCCGACTATGTGTATGACGTCATGTGGTCGCCCGTGCATCCTGCCATGTTCGCCGCCGTGGACGGCATGGGCCGCCTGGACCTGTGGAACCTCAACAACGACACCGAGGTGCGTGGATTTGGGTCACGGTGGACGTGTTTCCTGGGTCGTCTTGTTCTCTTGTCAGTATGCGTGCCTTGTTTTGGTCTCCTCCGGGTCTGTTGCTGGGTCTCAGCCAGAAACCGCACAACCCCAACACCCAAAGCTCTCTTCTTCACACACACTCGCACACACACGAGATTCAAGACTCCCCTGTAGGCGTTTCCCACAGCTCTCGCTTTAAATCTGACTGGGTGACATCTTCTCGCTCTGGCTCCCACCCAGCCACCCCGCTAACATTTCTACAACCTCTGCCTAACGTTCAGACGACCTCAGAGACCATCTTCCTCCCAAACTGCATCCCGTCAGAGGAGCGCACAGATGTGTCGGCGACCGCAAGCAGAGAGCCCCAGCCCTCAGTCCACAGTCCCATGAAAAATAATGATTAAAAAAAAAAGAAGAAGAAAGTTCAGGCCAGCAAGGGTTGAGTTTTGAAATGCTGTGGTGTGACAGTTATTTTTGAGATGAGTGCATTTAAGGCCATCTGAGTGCTGGAATTCGACATAATCATGTATTAAGGAAAAAGAATTAAAAAAATTAAATAAAAGGAGTGTATAATGTCTACTATTGTGAGCAGATAGTTCTCAATCCTATAATTGGGTGCCTTCATTTCATTTGTCATTAAACCTGTATTTCTGCTAGGGTTTTTGTTTAAATTGTTATTGCTTAATCCACACCTTTTCACACAAACGCTGAACATTTTGAGAAATTGAGCCTTTGACTTAATTATATCAATTCATTAAGGAAAACATGTAATATCTCTTAAGGACATTTTTGAACAGAATCATTACATTTACTGGGACCAAAATAAAGACAAAAACATGCATCTCTTTATTGTATTTTACATATATCTCTTATTAAGGAGTGTCTTTTTTGTCTTTATTTTTAAAATAAGACAACTGAAACATTTCATTCTGAATTATACTGCTTTAAGTTGCTATGTTGGTCTGTGTATTCATATGTCCACTTATTAACCTATAACATTTCAATCAGAAAACAAATATAAAATATGTAAGTATGTGGAAAAGCACCTCCTACCCACTGTTAGGCTAAAACGGCTAAAATGGTCTATATACACTTGAATAGACCATTGTCTTTATCAGAAAAAAACAAAAACAAGCAACTACTTTATCTTCTGCTTTGTCTCCTTGCTGGAGCTTTATGTACTGTGGACTATACTACAAGTTATTTTCATCACACTTATTATAAATTTAAAAAAAATGTAACTTCAACCACAATTCTGTAAAAGACCTTTCTGTCTCTCAACCCTGTCAGCAAGACCACCTTTGATCATTCAGGTAAAAGTCCAGATAAAAGGATCCTCCATCCTCCTTCCTCCTTGGTTTCCATGGACACACCAGTGACTTCAACCTTAATGCAAGTCTGCATCAAGACAGATGCTCTCACTCCTCTCAAATAATAAGCTCTCCCTCTTTTCCCATTTTCTCTACGGTACAAGACTCTCGCGTCGTCTCACTTCAGCTCCCATCTCTGCGTAGCTTCCTGGTTTCACGCGCACCGCTGTGGTTAGCATCGCCTCCTCTATCTGCGGCGCATATTCCCATGGTTCCCTCAACAGCAGCCTTTTCACAGACAGAGGAAGAGTTCATTTCATTATCGGGGGCTTAACTCGCCTAACAATGTGCTTTATGAGAAACATTTGCACAGACGGGGCGCTCACGCAAACGGATGCATCGAACGCACGCACGCACGCTCACACACTAGCCAGTCTGATAGCAACAGGCTTTCATTGTTGCCATCATATTAAAAACACAGAGTCATAACAACATTAACAGAGCAGCGTAGCGCGCCTGGTTCTCATTTCCACCACACACACACACACACACACACGCACACACACACACACACACACACACACACACACACACACACGCAGTTTTAAAGCTCTCCGTTCAGATCCACTCCTGCGGAGGAAGGGAAGCTAGTGGGCTAATGGCAGTCAGTCTGTGGTTAGCTCTGCTTTAAATGCGCAGGAGCTCGGTGAGCGAGGAGACGCGATGCCAAGGCCTCTGTCTCCACTGGTGACATGTGTCAGACTCGCCTGCCACATGTCAGGAACAGTTTATGGAAACGCTTGCAGATGGGTTTTGGGTTTTCAAAGGTGCAACACGAGCACTAAAAGACAGAAATCAAGATTCGGCTCAGCCCCCGCCGCGGCAAACGCGTACGGGTTGTTTCCAGAGTAAAGTCGGCTCTCGCGTGTCCGGTCGAATAAAAAAAAAAAAAGCTGTAAATGTGACAGCTTTGTATTCGTAACCTCCAGCACGTCCAGATTGAAGCCACCCTGTTCTTGTGGTAAATTTGCTCTGTAATCACATAATGTAATGTTGCAATTTTTCAATAAACATTAGGACACGTTGCAATTAGGGTCACTAAATAAAATGCGGTAAGGTTTCGGGAGGCCTGTCATGGTGCATGGCTGTTTATTACTCTATTCTGTCTTCAGAAGAAAAGGAACCTACTGCAAATAATCTCGCCATGAAAGAGGGGGGCCTTTGCAGCGGCACTGCTTATGAAGTAATAAACAACAAAGCAAAAAAAGCCAATGTTAGTAAACTTTTACTGTTAGCAAATGTTTAATTGTGGAAGGTAGTATCTAATTAGTAGTATTATTTTGTTGATGGTTCAGTGAAACTGCCAATAAGTGCTGAGTTTAAAACTGAATGATAAAAACTATTGCAGACATATTGTGACTTTTCTCCTTTCTGCCTTTCCCTATGTCCTTCCTTCCTCTTCTCCTTCCTCTCATCTTTTCTTTATTGTGTTCTTCCTTCCTCCCTCCTTTCATCTCTGCCCTTCTTCCCTTCCTTTTTTTAATTTCCCGTGTTGTTATAAATCTTTTTGTTTCTTGTTTCCCTTCTTGTGTCCTTCCTTTCTTCCTAATATGAGTCTGTATGTCTCTCTATCCTCTCTGGCTTCCCTCCTTCCTGTCTGTGGGTTTTCCAGGCTCCACATTTGAGTCACACCTACTGCAGAAATATTTGTCATCATATTAGTTAAATTAGCAAAAAGAACTCACGACTCAATAAAGTTGAGCCTGGAAAGTGTGAACTTGCACACGGAAACATGTAAGAACCTTTACTCTGTTCCCTATCACGGCATAACTGACTTTTCCATCTTTGGCTTTCTACAAAGTGGTTAACACTAAAATATTAGCACATTCGGCTTGATCTTCAGCTAAACCAGGCGCCACGTTGAGAAAACATCTGGCGTGAATTGCTCCACAACATATTTTGTAGTGCTGTGTAAATGTTGTAGTCTTGACACATTATCATCTAATTTCGTGCTACAACATGCAGTCGCTTTGTCAGCACTGATGAAGATTCGTTCACCTCAGCATGTTTAATTCTTGAATTAGTTCAATCATACAGAAGTCTGGCCCGTTTTCTGATTAATTAATTTTTTGATCACTTTGTGACAAACTCAGTGAGGTGCAATGACGTTTTAGCCTCAGATGGTTAATTGACAACTAAGACTGAAAAAAAAAAGAAAAAGAAAAAGTGATTTCTTGCACCAGCAGCACCCGGTACTTTTTACAGTAATCATTCCAATATACTCACACTATACAAAACGGAGGCACATATCAAAAAACACATACTGTCACAAAATACTTTCTTTACAGTTAGATATCTGTGTAGAGGTCATATCTGGTTACTGTCTTGTTGGAATTAACATTTTTTGGTTGCGAAGATCTTTCACCTGCACTAAACTCACATAGCTTATTCTGACGGGAGAATATCGCTTCACTGGAAAATGAAACACCAGGTAAATCTAATGCATTTTCATCAGGAATTCATTGTATTTATTCATTTCCCTCCTAGGTGCCAACTGCCAGTGTGACCATCGAGGGAGCTTCGGCTCTGAACAGGGTTCGCTGGTCGTCGGGAGGGAAGGAGGTGGCCGTGGGCGACTCAGAGGGCAGAGTTTGGATCTACGATACAGGAGAGGTACATAATAGAACAACCATGGAGAGGTTCTGCTGCTGGGGCACAAAATAGTCCTGCTGAGGTTTTCCTTTGCTGTTGTGAACAAAAAGTGCATGCTGAAAATGTTGCACTTTTGGTTAAATACAGTAATATTTACTGGGTTTTTTTGCTGAGGGTTCACATGTTAAATTCACATCGACTCCTGTGATGCGTAGCTGAGAGACTCTCACGAGTTTCATTTTCAATCAGGTCCTAATTACAACGTAGGTGCAAAAAGCATGAGGAAACTAGAATAAAAACAACAAAAATTGCAGTACTGTATTAATACAGCTGGACAGGAGCAGATAGAGAGATTTTTACTACCAGTAATTTGACCAAATAGTGTTTGTAAAAAAAAATATCGGGTCTCGGTTCATCATGGACGTCTATGTCTGTGTCATTGTTTTTAAAATAGTACAAAGCACGTGGAACTGAATCTTAATCTCTCAATTTTTGGTGACGTTTTACTTACTTATCAGGAGCAAGTCCGAGTTTTTACAAAAACATTTTCAGCTTCGCACTGCTGTATGTAACATTTTATTTAATGCTTCTTGAAAAGCACAAAGGAGCCAGCTAGCGATTCAGCTCCAGCCGACATGCTTTAATGCTTGAATGTGTTTTTAGCTTAGCTGCTCGGCTAAGTTTAGCATCTTTTTGTGTGGTAAGCTAGAGGGGAGTCAAGCAGAGCTGGTGGCCTCAGTGCTGGGTTGATGGTAATGAAGAGGCCTCAATAAAATTGAGTGAAGCTGAAAGGTTTTATGGGTCCTTTAGGGTGGGTTTTTGTGTGTGTGTGTGTGTGTGTGTGTGTGTGTGTGTGTGTGTGTGTGTGTGTGTGTGTGTGTGTGTGTGTGTGTGTGTGGTAATGGGTATTTACTTTACTGTAAACTTGCCCATGTAGCTAAAACTGGGAAGAGTGTTTTTTTTAAAGAAAAGAAAAAAGAAGTATCTCTGGGAATAACAGCAAGTCTGGAGTCTTTTCCAGGAAGGACAAAATACCAACAATTTCCATTTCAGTTTCATTTTACTCTAAGCATTTTATTTTAAGCATATTTACCATCAGGGTTATCTATTAAAACTTTACAAGTGTTGCCCTGTGTGGAAAATCCAACTCACAGGATAAAACTCAGTCCCTGTTGTCTTGTACATTTCAGAGTAATGAAACTCCTGATTTTCAAACCGAGGCATCATTAGGAGCAAGCCTCTCGTAGTCGTGCTGCTACTGCTTACGCCACTCATCAGCGCTACGTTTGCCCCCCTCTGGCCTCCCCCCACTCCTCCGTGACTGTGGCCAGGTTTCTGATTAATTACAGCCTAGCCATGCGAATGGCTTGCAGACATCTTGGGTGGTGGCTGCGGCTTTTGTCCCACTCCCTCTTGAGTCCCGACTGTGCTCAGCTAAAGAGAGGAACGACGTTCGGTTTGACCCTGACGGTCTGTGCAGCTCGTGTGATGGATTTTCCATCCTGACAACGCGACTCCTTGGACTCCAACACTCGACAGGTCGTTGGATGTGTTCTCGCTGGCAAACCGGTGGTCTGTCATAAAATATACACCAATCAAATTAGCATGATAATGTTTACTTTTTCTTTGGTAGTAATTGAATGTTTTCACTGCTAGGAATTGGAAGAATTGCTGCTAAACCCCAAATAATAATCATTATAATTTAAACCGAACTGTTAATTTGGATGCTTTTAACAAAACAACCCTTTTTTTTTCATAACGTCCCTTCTAATTGGTGAATTAGGCATTTCTAGTCATTTGGTTCAGTTCAATTAAAAAATATTCCCAAAGGGAAATTAAATGTAACTCGCATTATTCATATCTCCTCTAAGAGTTGTTTTAGATGTTTATCGCTGTGAACAAAAAGGATCTTCTGTAGTGGCCTGTATTACTGCGGTTCTGAAGAAGCCCCTGTCTGAGGGGAATTTTTTGTTGTGTAAAAGTATAACGAAGAGGAAGCTGTGTGCAATGTTTTATTTGATTCGTACAGTCATTTTCAGAGGAACAAAACCAGCCCTGAGCTCGTTTAGTCTTTAGTTTTAAGTCTTTCGTTTTGATGCTGCTTCTGTTGGGACAGCAAAAGAGATTAATAGATTCATACTGATGCACCTATATCGCTTTTAAAACTTGTCTTACACAAAAACATTTCAAAGCATTTTGCATTTTCACTGTGCATTTCACACACAATCAACATGTGACACATTGCTGCTTTGCTAGTGCTTTGTATTTCTTACTGTGTCCTTAAACAATACTGCAATTTTAACTTAAGAGTTCTTATGAAACTGAAACCAGAAATGTACATACACTGTGCAAACAAATAATATAAATGTTCTTTTTTTCACTCACGTTTTATCAGACTAAGCTTTTCCCTTTTTAGGTCGTTTAGCAAAGTTGTCTATTTGCTAAATGCTAGAATAACGACATGCAGCACTCTTTCCTACTCTCTTCAAAGCCAGAAGTGTACATACACTGAGATCAGAGGATCTTTAAACAGTCTAGACAAAACCAGATGATGTTACCATCTGATTTTTAGCACTTCCTCATGTGACATCATGGGAAATTTAGCTAAGATATCAAGGAAGTAATTGTTGGTCTAACTAACCTAGCAACCTAGCTTGGTCAGATTTAATATCAAATTGTGGGATCTGAAAGATTTCAAGCCATTGTGACAGTGTGAAAAACAACGTAACAATGCTACATTCGAATTGATAGATTAAATTCAAACGGAAACTTGTGCAGTCTAAACACGTCGAGAAACCTAAAACTTTCCCTAAATTTGCCACAGTTCTATAACAGATTTAAGCTTTTTGTGATTTATATTGCTGCTTTTTCTCATTTAATGGTTACTTTTCCACATTTGTCATTTTATCATCGCTAGGTCACCCCACTGTAGGAGTCATTCCCTTATGACTCCATTCCTCAGAACCACCAGTATCATTCATTTCCACTAAACGCCATGTCACTTGAATTCAGTTCACTGGAAAACATCCACACAAGTCATCATATTCAACTGACCTTTTTTTCTGTGCCACTTTTTAAAAATAGGATAGACAAGAAAACACTCTGTTTGTGTGTTAATCTTAAGTCAGGAAATAGCTATAAAACAGCTGTAACTGGAACAAACGGGGTTAAATAAAAACCCAAGACAGTTTTGCCCTCAAGCTCAGAGTAAATGAGGGCGAAGGAGGTAGATACATCAATATGTAAAGTTTATTGTCAGAGTACAGATTTTGCTGCTGCAATGAACGTGAATTTATTGTAAGATCTTTCACACATTTCCCAATCATTATGAAGGGTGCTGTTTTTAAAATTAACTAATTATGCCCTCTCCTTTACAGCCTCCTGCAGTGGCAGACGTGTAGCTCATGTGATACTAATATGCTTACAAAATGTCTTCATTAAGCTGTGCGCAACTATGTAATATCACTTAAGACTTTCTCTCTCTCTCTCTCTCTCTCTCTCTCTGTGTTTACATGTTCGACTTTTGTTTACTTCTTAGGCTATTTGTGAGTTTTTTCGCCCCATGAGCTGGCTGAACTATATACAATCAGAACGGAGCTGACATTAAATTTGATTAGACTTTTTTAAAGGTGGTGTTTTCACAGTCAGATTATTCATTTTCTCTCTGCTGGAAACACTCCGCAGCGACAGATAGACAGCGTGGGAGCGGCACAACGAACAAACACGAGAAGCCTCTAAGCTTTTTATTAATGATGGGTTTTTTTTTAAAAACGATATCAGTGCTGCTAGCACACGTCTGCAAGATCAGGCCGACGATTGGGAATGTATTGCGAGTGTGAGAGAAAAGCAGCACATTGTCGTCACTCTGAGCGCTCCAGACAGTTACCTGCTGTGTCCATGTGGACATTTTCCAGACTTTGTACCAGGTGGCTGGCTGGGTAAACTCTGCAGATATTAGCACTCTAACAGGCAGCTCAGCTGGACAGTGTCACTGTGAAAGCGGCTTCATAGGCAGTAGTTTTAATTTTCCTTTTCTTTCTTTTTGCTGCTGTTATACAGTAAGCAATAACATATCAATATGGAAATGAAAGTCCTAGTTTCATTTAAATGTGAAATTGAGAAGACCGTCAATCAAGATGAACAAAGGTAATGTGAGTAAATGTAAAATATTTGGTGTTTGAACTATTTAAAATAGGCAGTTCTAAGCATTTTTAGATGGAGGAAGTGGCAAGTATTCATAGTTTTTTTTTTTTTAGTTATCCACAGAGAGTTGTAGTTGAGTAGAAGGAAAAAGTTGAGTCCACATCAGCCCTCCCAGCCTCAACGACCTCACGCCTTTTGTGTCTGTGACCTCTGCAGCTTTCCGTGGTCCACCCTGAGGACTGGACACGCTTCGCTCGCACGCTCATGGAGATCCGCGCCAACCGGGCGGACGGCGAAGAGGAGGGCCCTATGGAGCTGGCTTCATAGGAAGGGGACCCCAAAACCAAAGTGACTGCAGAGCAGGGAGCTGGTGCCACTGTAGCATGTGATGCTCACTCGGTTTTTATTCCTTTCTCCGCTTTCAAGCGCACCTTCACGTCTGCTCAGGACAAAGGCAGAGCTTTTCTTGTGATTTTGCTCTGTGTACGTGTCTTTTAATTGTTTCTCTGTGTTTATTCATTTGCGTATTGACTTAAGGTGGTGTGTTGCTTGCATCTCGTGAGCCTACAGTATATATAGAGTGGCAGTATTATAGCCTTATGAAGATACGTGTACTGTAACGAAGCTTTGCACAACCATTAAGGCAAGGTCATAGGAGTTTGTCATGTATTATCATTTACATATATAACAACGACTTTATGTTCGGCTCTTTTTTTTTTCCCCCCCGTTTTAAATCTGCACGATACACAAACTTAAAATATTCCAGATGCAGGAACCTCATTGTAGCCGCTTTATTTCAGTCGGTGCGTCCGGATAAGGAACAGGTGTTTCTTTTTCTCTGCTGAATGACAGCTTCTGTGATGAACTGTGACAAGAGCTATATTGTAACTCAGAGTGATTGCTGTCAAATGTGCTGTTTGCTATTAAAGCATACATAATAAACTGCTTTCTTGCTTTCTTTTTTCTTTTGCAGTCTCCTGTCAGGTAATAATACAGTGTTTTCAGGTATAGTGCAGTGTTTTTTTTATTTACCGTAGACATGTAGTTGTACAAGACATGAAATATAGTCCTGCTTTAACCTTCACCATAAGTCTATCTCTACATACAGCCTTCCCAGAAGGGCTGCATGTATTTTGAGAATCAACGACACGTCAGCGTCACGTCGGTTCACTGATTAAGTGAACTCAGAAGGCTTTTGGCGACACCGGAGATTAACCAGAGGTGTCGGACTTAAAGGTGTGGAGGACAGAAATGTGAAAACTGAAAACCACTCATCACTTTCCTTCCATGTCATTATTCGCTGGTCTATCCCGTAACATCAAGAATTGAAGTTTGTGTTTCTAATGCGACAACATATGAAAAAGATCAAATGGTGCGGATTATTTTCTAATCCTTTGCGTGAAAGTAAAGTTCTGTATTTTTCACATGAACTATGTTTTTATTTTCATTTATTAGCCACAGGGTCATAACCTCTGTTGTGCAAAGATGTTAAAGTCGTCCATTCTTTCTTTATTCTGTGTATCAAAAAGCCTAATTTTATTGCAATGTTTCTAATAAATATTACAATAGTTTAGGATTTTTAATTCTAAAATACTGATCCGACCCAATGCTATCTAGCTTTCAAAATGTTCTTTTGTTTTTTTTTACTTGCTTTCAGTTCAATTTCAGCTGAAATGAATGAGCAACCTCAACAGATCCCCACAGCACTGTGCCGATGACGTTTCCGAGGCGTTCAAAGTCTTCTGCACATTGTTCTGATTCACGTCTTGATGTTGAAAACAATCTTAAATCCAGGTGTTTTCCTAGCGGTTGCAGAAAACAACGCAACCTTTTCAAATAAATTTGTGTCAACAGTTTCCAAAAATGCTCATTAAGTCAGTAACCATCAGACTTGATGTCTCGCAGCATTCGTCTGCATTCAGTTGTTTCCGTCCCCCCCCCATCCCTAGAAGTCTGCGTACAGCTGCTAAAAGATTATAAATGGCGCTGTCCTCACAGTGCAGCGTGGGAGATGCAGTCCAAACATGCCAGTGAATGGGGCCGGGGCCAAGCTGAAGCCTACGGTGCGGTCGTGGTCGGGGAGCCTGTAGGCTGATCCCAGACTTAGGGGTAGGCCTGGAGCCAGAGAGAGGGAGATGAGGAGGAAGCTGGGAAGTACAGTCAGATGAGGGAGAGAGGAGGAGGGGTAAAGTAGACCAAAATGGGAAATAGCACCGAGTGTGAACAGACGGCAGTTTTATTATCATCATTATTTTTATTTTGTCACATTTAGCACTCGCCGCCCACAGGAGTAAACATCCTAGGAATATTAACTGCCACCACATCATAACAGAAAATAAAACGCGGAACAGTTTAACATTTCTGCCTGAGAGCAAAGCTAAATCAAATCCCTCGCAGTTTTTGACATTTCACACCAAGCTCTCAGATTTGCTGCCAACCCAGACAGCGGAAGGAGCGCATCAGAACTCGGTCCAGACCGCAACCGGACGCCCGGCTGGACCGGCGACTGATTTTGAGCGAAAGTAATGTGCGAGCGGACGGATGCCACGCGGCGCTGTCCGTTAAAAAAGCAGTGGCTCCGCTCGCCGCGGGACCTCTTTTAACTTTACGGCAGCAAATTATTCCTGACAGTGGCCTATTCTGAGCAGAGAAAATGTGCTTGTTCCAGTCAAATGGCTGCTGTTTGCCACTATGACATGCGGTAAAACTCTTCAGTTTGACAAAATGGGTTCAGGGCTCTGACTGAGAGCTGCAGTCTGTCGGCTAATGTGCTCAGAACTTATTTTTGGTTCTGTGGCATTTAGTTCCCCTCGTGGAGGTAAAGAGGATGAGCTGGAAACCAGTTTGTGGTGGGATTTCGTAGATTGTTCGGGTTCGGGGCGATCGATCCGACAGGACATCCTGTCTGAAGTGACTCGCTGAAAAGGCCCTGATGTCATATAAAGCCAAAGGTGAACCTGCAGGATCTCAGAGGTCAGCGGCGCGACTCCAAACAAGCTGGAGAAACAGTTTGGAAATCAGTTCCTTTGCGCTTAACAGTCTAAATCACATGTGAGGTGTTTTTAATGGAAATAAGTTGAATTTACAACTTGTGTGTTTAGAAAAAAATTAACAAGGAAAACAACAGTTTCACTACTTATGATTATAATATATTTAACAGCACTGCATATCTGTTCAACGCTGTGAAAAGTGTTCTCCACCTAGATAAAAAAAAGTACCAGCAGTAATGAGGTGGTTTTGTGTGTAAAAAGTATAGAAATTACAAAAGCATAAGAAAACCTATTTCAAAATCATCCCTATAAATTATGTTAACTTCACTGTGCAAAAGAGTAAACAACCACTCACTCACACACACTCACAATGAATATGCATGGCTTGGGAATATGGTTGAAAGTTCCTTAAGAAAACTTATGCATGCACAAGAACTTTTTACAAGGCCACGGCACACAAACAAATACAACAAATGCATCCAAAATGTGTTCAAACTTCATCGTTGTGTTGTTCTCCCCTGGCCCCCCCAAAAAAATATATGCAAGTGTAATCTTTTCCCCATATTATGCATTGTGCTCCTGTTTGAGAGCATATTTACAGAAGAAAATGTACTAAGACAACGACTATTTCTGGCTGTTCAATTCATAGCTCTAACTCAAACACAGTTACCTTAGTACTATAATCAAATATTGGCCTATAATGCAGTGATTGTTGTGTATTTAGGGAGACAATAACAGAAAGAAAATTGCTTATTAGACCTGCAGATATCCACTTAGTGAGTCCAGCAATATTTCCAGTACAGCCTAATGGTGTCTACGACCTTTTCCCTCGCACTAGTGGTTCACCTTCACTTCCTGTCTCTCCTCTGAGACAGGAAGCAGTCCACCATGCTGCTCATGCTTTGTCCAGATCCCGTCGGGGTCTCCAGAGAGAGACTTTCGGGAAGCCTTCGAGTAAAGTCCGAGAGCCTTTCTCTCTGAGAGTTGAATGTGTTTGATTCTAAATAGAGACAAAATGTACACTTCTCCCAACACAAATGAGATGATTCGCAGAGAGCGGCCATCAGCAATCGATTGAAGCCTCACATAGGATGGCAACTGCATCTTCATCGAGTGGTTTTAGCGCTCTTTGTTCCCACCCCCCCCTTTTCATGCGTGTCATATTGAATCTTGACCATCCTGCGCCAAGACCGCCGCATACACAGACTACACAACACGGGGGCCAGTTCTTACCGCTACACCATCAACCAATCGAGGCCATTATTTAATCTCTACCTTTTTTTTCCCCCCCTGCCTTTCCTCTCTCACTCCCCTCACTCGTCTCAGAAGGCTCTAAAAGGACCCAGACAATGGACGGTAATGAGAGCAGTGCACACTGTGCCCCGCGTGCTGGCGAAAGTGTGACTGCGAGGCCCCCACATCCAGCCACTTCAGCCATGAATGGACCCAATCATCGATTGCTCGGTCATTACCATCAACTACCCTCTTCACGATTTAACTCCCAACTTCTTGGTTTCCGCGGCGGCGAAACGAGCTACTTAGCAGGTCTGATCAACTCGGCGTTAGGTAGACTGACCACCTGCGCCGCTCCGAGAGAAGGAGAACCGGTCCGCGCCCGCCAGAGTGCTTGGATTCATTTCTGGCTCTTTTCTCGGTAACATGGCCGCCGGGAGCCGGAGAAGGCCGTCGCTCACTGGTAGGCCGGATTAGCGCCCAGCTAAATATCGTTTCAGGAACTGAGCGGAGTAATTCCATTTCCTGTGCCGCCGGCTGTAAAACGTTAATTGTAAGATCTACATGAACATGGGATGATACATCTTGTTTAAATTCATGAAAGAAGTAGTGAGGGTCGTTTCAGCCTGCCAGGCTGCCAGCGTTATGTCGAGAAAGCACGGGCAAAAGAGGAGGAAGGATTTATGGTTTTTCCATGTTGTGCCTTGCCTCTGCGTCAAAGGAGAAAGCACTGCTGACACATCCCCGAAGATTCAAAACCAACATGAAGAGGTTTTAAGGCCTTTTAAAGTGGCAGGGCAGTTATTAGAGCTTTTCTTCAATGATAATTTTAGCATTAAACACCCTTGGGCTGATGAAATCTCATAAACAGAGCTGTTGGGACATTAAGTGATGCTTACTGTTCTAACTAAAACAACAGAGCACTTCATGCATGTTCATGTTTCTTTTTTTGGGGAACTTTTTGGCGAAGCATGAAGTATTTCTGAGCATATGTTGCGTGTGCATGTACAGTATATAAAAGGGTTTGGAAACCCTTTCCCTCCGGCCTGTTTGGCAGCCATCTGAGGCGCTTCCCTGCAGCAGCGCTCCAAAACCCCAGACCCCAATCACTGAGCAGCACTCTAATTAGCAGCTACCGCCATGGAGCCTGCGGTCAGAGCGCTCGCCTTGCTTCCAAACTCTGAGCTCTGCTACTGTCGCTGCAGAGAGGAGAGGTAAGAGCAGAGACCTGCTCGTATAATACTCAACAAAACGGGACTCGTGATTTCATGTCAGACTTTAGAGGAATCACAAGAAGACCAGCTTTCACCAAATCCACTGATAGCTAAAAGTGGCTATAGGTAACAATCAGTAGGGTGATTTATTTTTTTTAACAGTGCTGCTTGTAAAGTCTGAGTCTGATTTAACCGTTTTAAAGGATCTTGGAGATTTGCACTCAATCTCTTTACTATGATCAGTATTTATAGCGCATTGCAAGAAGCATTCAAACCCTTTAAACATTTTCACATTACAAACATGAATCAATGCGTTTTATTGGGATTTTATGTGAGAAGCAAAGGCAAAGCAGCACATAATTGTGGAGTCGGTGGAAAACGTAAATACAGCGTGTTGATTTGAGGAAAAGAAAAATCTGAAAAATGTGGAATGCATTTGTATTCATCTCCATTTTACTCTAACAGCCCCTAAACACAATCTAATACAACCTGCACTTATTCGTCATAATAAAACACTTCACACACTCACAAATCACACCCCACTTATATTTATATATTTATTACCAGGTGAATCGTATTAATCAATTGCCTGAGCTATCTTTATCTTTATTCTATTCATCACATGTCTTGAAATTGCTCCTGAGGGACAAATAATCCATTCATCCATCCATTTTCTTACACCCTTGTCCCTTGAGGGACAAATAAAGCTGATTAAAGTGAAATGAAGACAATTTAAATTAAATTACCTTCAGAAGTCTAGTAGTAAGCAGATCCCGCCTTGGTGTTATTAATGACATTTGTCAGAAAACATTCAAAAACAACATGATGAAGACTAAGGAAGTCAGCGGACAGGTCAGGGATTACGTTGTGAAGAAGCTTAAAGCAAGTTTTGGTGTAAAAGAAATATCTTACAGAGGCACTGTTCAAGGGAAAGAGTGCAAAACTGCAAACCAACTAAGACATGGAAATCTAGTGCAAGTCTCGAGGAGTTACAGATATCCACAGGTAGGCAGGAGATTCTGTTGAGACATAAGCTCTTTGTAATGCACTCCACAAATGTGAACTTCACAAAGTAAGTGTGTGGTGTATAATTTGTGGTCATCTTTAACATACTGGCATAAATATGGTTCAAGAAGAAAGCTCTGTAGACATGTAGAAGCAGGTATTGTGGTCAGAACAGACACAGATTGTTTCCAACTTTCTCTCACATTGGTGAGGGTCTAATTCAGTGGTTCTTAACCTGGGTTTGATCGAACCCCAGGGGTTCAATGAGTCGGTCTCAGGGGTTCGGCGGAGCCTCTGGCGCGGAGGTAAAGTTGTGTAAAGTCCTGATGACGCCCCGCTTTGTCATCACTTGCTGCAGAGGATCACGTTACATTGCTTAGCCAATCAGAGCTGCGGAGGAACACTGATAGAAGGAGCTCCACTCTCGGCATGGATTTGAACTTATGTCTTTAATTACTTAAGCAAAGCTCACCGTTTTTACCAAATTCTATAGTTTAAATCTGCTCCTTAGTCGCATCTTTTCGGGGTTGGTACTGCCTCTAGTGGCGTGGAGGTGGTAACACAGGTAGTATAATTACATTACTAAATCAGAACACCGCAAAGTATTTTGTGTGTGGGGGGGAGGAATAAGAAGGGTTCAGTGGACGCACATATGCAACTGGTGAGTTCGGTACCTTAAAAAAGGTTATATCAAAGGTTAAGAACCACTAGTGTAATGTGTGGCATATAACTAGCACTGCGCCTGAACAACTCAGCCCAACTATGAGTTACGGGAGTGACAGCGTCATGCTGTAAAGTTTGGAGTTTTAACATGACTAAGAAATTCAACAGATATAAATATGTCTGTAAGGTACGATATGTACCAACAGTTAGTCTCTTTCCACAATGGCACCAAGTCGAATGAATGTTGTTCAACGACAGATCAATAGGAAAACCTGAGAGAAGTTGAAACTGTACAATAACAGCTGCACCTGTTACCTGACTGCTCTGCTGTGTTACAGCTGTCAGGCAAGCCGTTGTGGACACAGAGCATTTTGTGTCACATGTCAGGAAAAACTAAATGTTTCGACTCTCGTTGTTGTCCTCTCAACTTCACTGAACTGTACGTGGAAACTTGGCGAGAGTGCACATTTCAAACAGATTCCTTTTTCTTCAAATGTTTATCCTATCTCAAAGAGAAACCCACCGACTCCCCTTTGTAGAAGAAATTGGTTGCATGCGCTTGAAGCTGAAAACCAGGAGGAAGAAAGAAACTAAGAATGAAAACGTCAGCGAGTCGGTCACTTCCAGCGATATTCTTTTGTTACTGTTCGCTCTAAACCAGAAGACTTAGCTGTCAAAGCCCAACTTTAGTCTGAGAGCAACTGTCAAACTCAACTACAACTTAAAGAAGAATCCCCGCTCTAGAAATGATTTATTGCCTGGCCTCTTCAGAGCTAATGACGGATATCAGTCATTTGACTCAGGTGTATTGGAGAAGGGATGCGTGTGAAAGTTGAAGGTCAATAGCTCTCATGAAACTGGAGTCGGGCATCTCCTGTTCAATTCATTAAGTACAAAATGAGCACCAGAACAACACAGTGTTCTGGTGACAGCACAACTCTGGAATTGTCTGTGAAGACATTTCTAAGACTTTGACAGTCCAGTGAACCACATGAGTGTGGG
>CAEGAF010042638.1:0-33262 GCA_903067075.1 Micropoecilia bifurca | reverse complement strand
CACACACACACTTTTCTAATAGTTATCTGAAACTGTAAAATTAAATTCTTGTAGCATTTATTTTAGGACTCTGTAAATAAAATCCAGGTTCTACTATGGCAATATGATTTTCAATTGAAATTGCTGCTTTTCTTAACCAGTGACTCAACTAATGTAAAAAAAAAAAAAAAAAAAAATATATATATATATATATGTGTATATATATATATATATATATATATATATCACATGGGTTTCTGAAGAAATATGCGCTGACCTTACCTGTGGTTATGTCAATTCATAAGCACAACTTCATATTGTAAACAAAATTGGCTTTCCTTGAGGCCAGCAGTGAGATAAAACTTAGTTTGGTTTGTGTAAATGCTGTGAAATCTGCCATTATCTCCATTTCACGCCAAGGCCCTGTCTGAAATAACATGTAAATGTAAAAAAAACAAACTAAATAAAGTGTATTCCTGAGATAAAATTATAAACTGTCAAAAAATAAATAAGGGGTTTAATTTTTACGACTTTGCCCTACTTAGTATTTTGTCTTGAATTGTGACACTGTTGATTTTTTTTTGGTTGGACTCTCAAGAACCATGAAGATACAGAAATCTGGAGTGTTGCCCCCCTGGTGTAAAATAAGTTGCCGTAACCCAAAAAGCCAATCCATACTTGACTTTTCTATGGGTTTTCATACTTCATACACTACTGGTGTGCTATAATTCTATTGCTCTAATAATGGATCATAATTAATGCTTCAACACAGAAAAGTACTACTCGGAATTCCAATAATTTTTACACATTTTGGGGACTTGAGTGTTTTCCTGGTTTAGATTGCAATCCCTGTGTTAAAACTAAAAGGTACCTCGTAGTTTCCATTTGAATTGATTGATATTATTATTGATATTATATTATTTATGTTTAAGATGTCTTCCATAGTTTCAGTACACCCTGTTGCTATTTGTAACTTCAGTTTTTTTCAATTTTGTCTCAGGTGGAGGACAATCTGCTGAAAGTGCGGAACGCAGGAACAGAGCAGGAGCTGGGGATCCAGTATAAGGCCTTGAAACCAGAGGTGGACAAGTTGAACATGATGGCTGCCAAGAGACAGCAGGTAAAGTAAAGTAGCCAAGAGTTGGAAAGAACTGAAAAGCCTGGATTTCATTTTATTTGGTTGGCATGTACCTAGACGGTACATGCCAATCAGACTTGTAACTACACAAGGTTGGGAACTCGCCTATTAAATGCTAATTACAATATACACAAGTGGTACCTTATTAAGTGAAAAGAGGGACATATTCAGTTTTAATCCTGTTCTTATTATCTGTTCCAGGAAAACTAGTGCAATTTAAATTCACCTAATTTGAATTAATATGATGCATTGTTCAACATTGTGTTGAACATGAATTATTCATCTTAAATATTCTTCAATTCCAAATATATGCTTTTGCAAATGTACAATCCATGTATTTCTAAAGTAACTGCATATGGATCAAAGTCGCATTTTGTAAAAGAAAAAAAAAGATTTTGTGTGAACAATTTTTAATGGAAGGGGAGGCTATATGAAGTAATCAAACTTAACTGTGGTTTTTAGTTGAATCAGTATGAACCTAATGGAGTTCATACTTGTGGCGATACCCTCATTTTTAATGTTCAGGCTCTTCCTTTGCTCAATATTAATTAGGTGCTTTCTTAGACTGTGGAATTTCACTAAAATCTGAAAAGCAATGCACTAAATTGCAAAGGGACTTTATAATGGTCTGATTATGACTATTGTATTACCAGAGGGAGCAGAAATAAATCTGGGTCATTTAAAACAACTCTTAGTGTCTCGGTCAGGGCATGACAGGCCCATTTTAAACTGAAAGTCCATCATCCCTGTAAGCATTCCAGCTTTCGCTTTAACCCCTGTTTCATCCCTTTTCATTTCACCCTCCTAGGAGCTAAAGGACGTCCATCACAAGGACCAAATGGCTGCAGCACGGGGGGTGCTGCAAAGGAATGTCCCTATGCTGTACACAGCATCCTGTGCCTGCCTGCAGCATCCTGACGTGGCAGCCTACAAGGCCAACCGTGACCTGATCTACAAGCAGCTGCAGCAGGCCGTTTCTGGAATCTCCAATGCTGCCCAGGCGACTTCCACAGAAGACTCGGCCCTTGCCCAGCCCGGGGGGGCCGGAGAGCTCGCTTACGCCCTCAACAATTTTGATGTAAGTCAAATGAGTGATTTACACGTTGCAGCCTGTTTGCCGAGGAAATGTGCGCGCAGCTGTTCATCAAAACACATCATCCCTACCTTTCTAAAACCACATTTTAAAAATTATATATATATATGATTAAAAGTTTTAGATTTAGCAATTTTATAGCAGAAACTTCACTGAATCACAAAGTGACCAAAAACCCTAAGGGGTTTGAACTTGAGGTGGAAATTAGGACAGGATGAGCAGACAATGTGGGACATGGCTGTGGGATAAAGTGAGTCTGCTCTTGAGTCACGACTGCTTCATTTTTTAATTTGCTTCAGTTTCAAATCAATTAGATTTATACTGCCATGAGTTTCATAAATTAAACTATACTTACAAATGACTAAATAACATAACTTAGCATATACATGAATAAAGCCATTCTCTTCCCCCTGCTTATTCAAGACAAAGTATACGATGTGTGTGGATATAAACTCAATTATAGAGACTTTTTTAAAATTCCTTTCACAAGATATCCTAGATATAAAATTACAGAAACAAATTTAATAGGTGTATAAAACACCCAACCCACTACTCATAATATTGACATGAAACAAAACATCAAGGTAACTGATGGCTTAAAAATAGAGCCAATCAACCCAACGCTGCCTAGGGAGATAAATACAAAGATGATTAGATTTTCTATGACACTAACCTCTCTCAGACATGCAATGCATAATCATATTTACAGAAGGTGTGTTCAATTAAACTCCAAAGACATTCTGCTGGCCCACAGTAACGCAGCTCTGTAAAAGCATGCATTTTCATCATCTTCTTTTGTGCCAGTTTCAATAACTGAGCCAGTACTATTCAAATATTTACTCATTTGACAAGCAGCATTGTCTGTTGTATTCTTTTGGCATTTTGATGTAGTGCTTTCATATCTGTTTGTACTTTATTTATTTGTACAATGAAAACAATTTTTTTGCTGCATTAATAAAGGAAAAACCTGCCCCTCTTATTTTGTAATACAACAGAAGTGTAATAGATACAACATGAACACCGTTTACAAAAAAAATATAGAGTGTTAACAAACAGCAAGGAAACATGTTGGTTCATCTCTACATTTCATACTTCTGTCACAGCTTTGTGGTTAACTTGACATGCTGATGGTGATTTTTAGGCAATTTTGATTTTTCTAAAACATCTGTATTGTGCAAGGATAAAACAAAAAAACATTGTTTTAAAATATCATGCCATTTCTCTCATCATCGATCAGAAGACAAGGAGCAGAAAAAAGTTTATCAAACAGCTGGTTGCATCTCTAACTTTCTAACTTCATTTCAAACAATTCTCTGATGGTGACAACAGTCAAGTTGAACTTTTTCACTCGGTAGCTGCTTCTACACTAAAGCAGGGTGTTGCTTGTGCAGCCCGGTAGCCATTTAGGTTTGCTGCGTTCACTAATCAAATTGATCATAATTTTTCATCCAACAGATTCACCAGTCAAAGTCACTAAGGCTGACGATTGTTTTGGTCACCTGCTGATTTCTCTTTGTATCTTTAATTAAGTGTGGGAGGAAAGAGAACTTGGTGTGCGGAGAAGTTCTCTTGCCAAATAGGTGTGATTTAATTTTGGACAGTTTTTGGAAATTGGTAGGCGGATTAACAGCAAAACTTAGTTCAAATCACAGTTTGTTCTCAAAGTTTTCCTTCTCTTACTTTTCATGTTTAAGTCTGTGGATTTTAACTACATTCTTTAAAATTCTTAATTGTTATAGCATGTTACTAAAAATAAATGTGTTGGGTTTGCTGAACCACAGTAGATAAAAACAAAGCCTCTCATCCCCAAAAAACTTGCATCTGCTTTTTGTCTGAAAATCACCTCTCTAGAGCCTACTTTCAAGTGTTAGTCAAAATTAGTAAATGAGTCAACCTCTGACTCTTTCTCTCCCTCTGTTTTCTCCTCCGTGTCTCTCCCTTTGCCTGTTGCCATGGTGATTTGACACGCAAGCATAGGAGGTCAGATGAGAATGAATGGAGGGAGCTGGAGGTGCCTGTGACGGAGGGCAATCTGCCTAAACAAACTACAATTATAATAACTAAGCAGTTTAAATATTTTGTAGCAACAGAGCATCTGAAAAGAACGGTTCAGATATCGAGGCTTTACGTTCTTTAGTGCCAGTAACCTGAAAAACATTAGAGCTGCAGCCAGAAGCTGTCTACTGCTTTTGAAATGCATCAACAGCAGAACTACTTGTAGCTGTTAGCAGGCTTGCCCTACAAAGTCGAACCTAATTAGAGTTGTCTGGTGCTGCTGAAATAAAAGAAACAAGACAAGGTTATACTGGTGTCTCATTATGCAAATGGAAACATATCTGTGTGAATTTTATTAACTCTTAAGTGTTTTACCGATGCGTATGAACCTACCCATGGGCTGGTATGTGATTTTTAAAGGCGTTGCAACCATGATCAGAAATGCCATAATAGTAATCTGTTATGGCATTAACAAATCTATTGCATTCCAGGTAAAATTTCACATGTCAGTTATTTTGTATAGCTTCAATATCTTTATTTAAAGCTTCTCTTAGGTTGATGTAGAAATGCTAGCAAAGATGCAGAGAGAGAGAAAACTCTGGCATCAAACAGTGACTTTCACACACACACACACACACACACACACACACACACACACACACACACACACACACACACACACACACACACACACACTCACACAGCAGTCAGCTATTTTATGTGCTCATGACACAGACTTTTAAATCAGTTTCAGCTATTGATATGTTGAAGATCAAGGCTGAAAATTTAATTTATTCCCAAGTAGTCGGATGGAATTTAATGTCCAAGTCTGCTAAAACATCAGTGGACTGGAAGACCGTTTTAAGGCCCAAGAGGCACTGATGAAGATATTTTGCTAAAGTGACATTGTCCAAGTTACCTGGGTTGCTCTCTTCTAGTTTCCAAACCATGGGGGTGTTATATATATTTTTTTTAAAGATGGGAATATTTTCACTCAACCAAATAGCTATCTTTTAAGCAAGGAGGAAGATTGGTGATCCCAGGTGATAAAGTCATACATTGGCTGTAATAATGAAATACCTGTATCAGAGAAAGGACAACTAATCTCACTCAGCCTTTATTCACACACTATAGTTCCTTGAACAAAATCCTCATAAGAAATAAAAGCATCCAACTCCAGACCTTTACTTTTCTTATGAAAGGATCTTCTTAAGGAGCTTGTGAATCTGTTATTACATTTGAATTTCTCTCTGACATTCATTACATGGGTCCTTTTAATACAAGTGTTGAGTGAATTTTTTAACGTTGATGACAAAAGTACATACTAGACAAAACCGTGACCTTTTGAAGAGGCCAGGAATATTAAACTGATGTTAGCAGGGGAGAATAATACTAACCCACATACAGATTTATTCTTGTCCTTGTTTTTCCATTTTTCAATACTTCCCCCCCTTTAGATTATTAGCTTTGGGCAAAAGTCTGCTTTGTCCTGATTTTGAAGGTTTTTAGACAAGCATGCTCCTCTGTAATTAATAAACGATCCAGCTCTGCTCTTCGTTTAGTTTCTCTTATTCCTTTTCAACAGAAACAAATCATTTTGGATCCTGTGGGCTTCACTGAGGAACGCTTTCGTCCTTCGCTGGAGGAGCGCCTTGAGAGCATTATCAGTGGAGCTGCTCTCATGGCTGACTCTTCGTGCACACGTGATGACCGCAGGGAGCGCATTGTGGCTGAATGCAATTCTGTGCGCCAGGCTCTGCAGGACCTCCTGTCTGAGTACATGGGGAATGTAAGTGTCTTCATTTTCTAAATCGCTGTGAAAGTGACAGGTCTTTAGCAGCTTGTTAAACTTTGACATCCAGATCCTTTCTACACTTTAGAACCATCACAAATGGAAAACGGATGCAGAAAAAAAAATCAAAAGATCAAAGCAGTAAAATATTATTACAAAAGCATTTTTTGAGAATTTTTCAAGTACTTTTATATATGGCAGATTAGATTTTCTTATCCTTTTCTTATAACCTTGGGCCTTTGTTTTTCAGTATTTCCAGTTTTTGTTCCTTTTCTTATTTATACTTTGTCATAGTTCTGACAATTCCCATTTTATACCACTGTTTCACCCAATTAAACAAAATCAGATGTCTATTTTAAAGCAACTTTTATTTTTTGTCTACATTGAACTCCTACCCACCTCTTCATTAGTCCACTATGACTAGAGAAATGAAGAAACGAATCTCATCAACACTGATTGTGAATGGACATGACAGTAATATGACTACTCATTTGGCCAGATGAAGAAAATGGATTAGAAGCATAATATGTTACTGCCTGTCATGTGCATTTAATGGCCTAATTTAGCCTCTGAGATCTATGGCATGTGACATGTGGTTAGCATAGTGAGAGAATGTGACCTGGTGCCTTATAGCAGTGATAGACTGTTGCATGACTTGACTACTTTTGTCAAGTATTTGAAACATCAAACATTGCATGGCTTCATGACCATATGTTTACGTCTTTTATGCTATTCAATTGAATTTGAGCCAGTAGAATATTATGGCCCTTTTGCAAAGTAAATAAGACTGACAATGGCACCTGACCTGCTAGTTGGTTGGGTATATTGGGCAGAAAGGGAATAATTTGTCCTCCTAGTCAATGGGTTAAAAGAAAAATGGGTAAATGTGATGTTGAGAAGGGTTAAATTGGCCTGAGTGTAGCTCAAAACTGCAGCTCCTGTGGGTTTTATGGGTCTGCAGTGCTCTAAACTCTGAATTTCAACATTGCGCTGCCAATAAACTTTGTTTGCAATAGCTCGTATGCATAATTTTTTACTGTTACTTTTAATAAACAAATGCCATTTTTAATTTGTTCAGTTTACAAATTCCAGTGCTACATGTTAAAAATGCTACATGCTACAATGCTGATTTTGGGCATACTTTTACATGCGTCTCTTGTAATATACACACAACCACCTCATCTTACTAGTTTTGATGTGAGGTTTGGTCATATTGACATGTGAAGTCTGCTGTACAAGTCAAAAGTGGGCGTAGTCAGCGTTGCTCCAAGTTTCCCAGTAGGAAATCTGACTTCGGAGAGCGTTCCAGTTGTTTTTTCGAACTGAGAAGTGGGAACTGGAATGCGACATTAGTGTGAAGTGTTCACTTGGCATCCAAGTGGAACATGCTAACTAATTGGACTAATGGATTTGCTAACAGGTGCAAGGTGAAACCTCACAACCTGCACAACGTAAACTTAATGATCTGCTGCTGCTAATATCTTGTGCCAAGACACACCAGACCACCTTAAGGGGGCTAATAGAGTCTAAGCCAATAGGTTCATGTTGTTTGGCCCTGGTGAACCAAAATTTTATTTGAATATCTATAAAATATATTTGTAAAGACACTTTCTTTTCACTTAAGTTTTATATTATATAATAAAGAAAAATATCAAATCGTTTGTGCAGTTCAATATTGGGAAAAATAGTGATATTTATTGGTTGAATAGAAGGGACAAATGATAAATTGTGGTGTAACAGCAACAGATATGAAGGTTCACACATAGTTATTTGTGGTAAAAACATAAAAAAAAAATGATACACTGTTCAAGACTAGGTGAATGTAATGACTAATTTGGTTGTGATGAGGTCACATGCTTTTCACATTTGTTGCATATTTTGGAATTTTTACTTCATTGAGCTTTAATTGCGTCAGAAAAGGCTGTAAGAGTTTGTTCGCATTTACCTATCAACACTTGGCTTCAGAAGTATATTATAGGGGTATGGATTTTCTTTTTGATTGTACATGATCTGGCTTCCCATCGATTCTTAAAAAAAGGTAAGTGAAACAATGTTCATAATTTAGGCAGATATTGTCTCTCTAACCTGAAATTAGAAATTTATTTCATAGATTTAAGCTACGTATTGCCAGTAGAAAAAAGTAAATGGGCCACGTTTTTAAATGGTATTATTGGTGTTCCAGCTGGGTTTTTGAAGTCACCACCGACTCAAAAACACAAATAGAACACTGCCTCCTTTTTTGGGTCCTTTCTGTGTATGCAAATCTCATTCAGTGAGGGTTTCAGACTTGCAAAAGGAAAAATATTTAATTTCTTCTGCTCCAAGTATAGATAAATCCTGTCTCATCTTTATTTCCTTTTAACCTTAACTTCAAGCAGCATTCATTCTGCTTTCAGTGTACCTCGGAAGAGGGAATGAAGTTTTCTTTTTTTTTTTTTTGTTCTTGTGACTTTGCTTCATGGGTTGCATTGGACTGCAAATTACCACCAGAAGTGTGAAATAATTTCTCATTAAGCAGTTTTTTTCTGACACGCAAACAGGGGAATCTGACTTTTTTCAACACTAATGAATCAATTCTGATTACTCAGAAAAAAATGATTAATAGAATAAAAACTATTTTCTTAAAATAGCCTGTAAAATGCTGAGTGCATGCACGCACACACACACACACACTCACACGATTAACACCCATGTTTCAGTTGCTAGTGAACCAAATGGATATCAAAGAACTGGACAAGTTTTTACAACCTAAATTGTGCCTGTATACTTGACTTTCTCTAAAAGGTTACATAGATATAACCGTTTGAGAACCTCTGCTACAGTATCACCTTGGCGTCAGTTTTGTCTCGTGAATTTGTCTGTATAATATATTTGTATTCCTTGATGTGTCAAAGAAAAAAAAGTATTTTGGTAAATATACATTTTATATATCTTGCAGAACATACTTCAGCTTGAGGTACCAAGAGAAAACTTAATATCGTTGGTTGTAGAATGGTGATCTTCCATCAATCAGGGTATTACTAATTTGATCTTTTTTTCTTTTTTCTTTCAAGTAGATGTACTGGCCAACTGATTAAATTTGACATTGGCCCTCAGTTTGTTTCTCGCCTCTAAATATCTCTGGGCAGAAGTGTCTGCTAAATAAGTGTGATGCTTTGGTGATGTAAACCCAATTAGCCATGCACAAATTGGCTTTCTGTGGCAGCCTATGTAAACAGAAATTGGAGCTGAATTACAGAGCAAGTCTTATTCATTACTAGAGTTTGGATTGGGACATCCTTATTGAAATTGTTTTGTTGAATTATTTGGATTAGGCAAGCATTTTTTTCTTGTGTGGGAGAAACAATATTATGTTAATTATGATCGCTTAAAAGATTGTAGCCCATCTCCTCAGCCAGTGAAGTGGAAAGGTGGATATGTGGTTATGTTGCTCTTGGTCTCCCACATTGTGAAACCTCAATTATTCCATATAGCCATGAAGGTTTTACATCGCACATGCAAAGTGAAACAGTTTCTGACATTTTGTATTATTCAAGCATCCCTTGTTACTAGCATGTGTCAAGGGTTGTCTCACGTTGCAAAATAATGCTTCATTGCTCTGACATACACAGCAACTGACAGTCCCTGCAAGTTCATTAGCATTTTCACCTGTGTGAAAATGACATGCAGTACCTGGCATCTGCAGTGGGATCCCACATCCCTTTCCTCTTCATTTCTATTTAGCTCAAAGCAGTATTAGCACTTGGCACTCCTTAACATTTCTTGTACAGATTGAACATCTGGCTTAATCCCATTTCCTCCTTTGCAGTCTTCTTCCTGTTTGTTCCTTTCTCCTCTGATGGTTTTCTCTCCCCCAACTCTTATTTTTTGCCTTGGGCACCTTAAGTAAGTGGAAGAATTTTAGTTCTATCCAATTTTCTCTCTGCCTGCACAGATGCATCACATTAACAATATATATTTTGGCGGACTACTTAAGGTTTACAGTGTGTAACTATCTAGTTGCTTTTTCTGACCATTGTTGGTGCATGAACTGAATGTCTTGTAACCTGAACCTGAAGGGTTTCTGCTGTATACACATTGAATACTTTAAATAATTAAAACTTTGTAAAATACAATGTGTGACACTAGGAGGAGAATAGAAACACCGTGTTTGAGTGAACAATCCAGTGAGTCCACTGCTAGTACTGTCTAAAACTGGGAAAGTAATCCATCATTTTCACTTTTCAGATTTTGAGGACAAACTTGAAATCTGTCCTCGGTTTTGAGGACATATTTCATGTGAACTCTCCAATCATGCATCAGAATATTCTACGCTGAGTACACTTTCTTCAAAACGCTGAACATTTAGGCCAAAACACAAACGAATAATAAAGAAGTTTTGGTTGTCCCCCACAATGGATAGCACCTTACCATTTTGTGAACCCATTTTCCCGTTTGAACTAGTTACACTTTCACACCGTTGCCTCTTATCTAACACTTTAGTGAGCACTGTAGCTGACTGCAGTGCTCCGAATACAAAGCAAATGATATGCATCAAATTAATTCATACATTTTATATTTCATGGAGAAGTTTTTAAAGAAACTAAAACAGTCTCATAGCTGAGAAATTGATCTTTTTTTATTATCTTATCTGAATCCATATTTAAAACAAATTATACACTGCACAAAAAAGATCACAGAAAAGATCTAGTATCCTGAAGGCTTTACTTATATTTATGGCCACCATAAAACATTAGTCTGTCAGTCGACGCTTGTCAGGCAACATTTCTTGGATGTGTCCCTTTGATCTCAGGATTCTGGGCCTTCGGATCGGCTTTTCTGTCGCGTAGATGGGTTGAACCGCTTTTCTCGGCAGTGAGGAAGAATAATGCAGTGAACTCACAATAAGAAACTGAGCTTTGGCAACTTGACTCGTCTCTCTTTTCACTGTTGTTCAGCCTTGTTTTCATTAGCTCTTGTGCAGGACAGCTGAACCATTAACAGCCAAATCAATTAACAAAAATACCATTTGGGGAGTAGAAACAAATTCCTTCAGCCGTAAAAGTAAAACTTAATGCAACAATTGTGCATGTTCAAAAGTTTTGAACATTTGTTTTGCATGTATTGTTCACTTATGCTTCGAGAACCTGTTAGATGTAATCTGCTTTAAAACCAGAGATTTTCACCTGTGTATTGCCACATTGAAGTAACATGCATATTAATCCACATCATAATGAATGCTATCTTAAATTGAGAACTGATAAACTCATGGTCCATAACTCGACCTGGAGGATATTTTTTTTTAAGTTACTGAAATATTTTAAATGCATTTACTGTTATTGTTAACCTTGTTCATTTTAAATCACCGATGCATGACAAAATCTATGCTTTAACCTTTTAGACACTTTATTTTTCAAACTTAAAAAAGATGTTGAAATCTACTTGAGAAAGTCTCATGCTTATTCTTGAGGTTTTATTTGTGCAGTTTTAATTTGGCAAAAAATACCTGAATATTGTAATTTTTTTCAATCCCCTTAAAGTTTAAAAAAAAAAAAACAAACTAATGTGAATAAGTCTGAATACTTGTATTTTCATCCAGGATATTATAACTTGAACATTTTATAGCCCAAAATAAATAGTTTGAATAAGTTTTCAGTGAAGGCAAAAGGCTTATAAATGGAATAAGTTCTTACTCGTATACCTGTAGAGTCTTTACTGTTTTAGAGCACCTCTGTTTTCATCACATAACTCTTAATCTGCCTTTCTGAGAACTTTCATGTTGAGGAAGTCTTTGATATTAAATGAGTGGCATTTGCAAAAGAGTACTTGATTTGCCCATTGAATTAAGCAAAGACTTAAAGTATGTGGATCCCTCCGGGTTTTTTTTTTTTGGTTTTTTTAGGATGGTGCAATAGTTACATTTGCTTTATTTTTTTGTTCAAGGGTTTATATAAAGAAACGGAACAAAAAAAAGCATTGCTCTGTGTAGACAGCTCACCTCTTTATCAGAAAGCGTTTGCACACAGATACAATTTTACACCCACACTAAGACCTGCTGGCTGTAGTTGTTTCCAGTTCACCTGGGAACAACTCCATGTCTGGGAGCTCTAGTTGAGCCGCAGCTCAAACGTACTGCGAAGAATAATTGGATCACAGACGGAGAAGAACTGTATATCTTTGGGAAACAAAAGTGGGCTGCTTAATTTATAATCAGATGATTGGTGAATGTAAGTTTCACCAAAACATTACACACATTCAAACGTGGTTACGATAGAGCAGACTCTTATACGATTACAAACTAATTTCTATAGGAATAAATTGACTTTGGTCCTAATTTGCACCCCAAAATTGAAATTAAGTTTAAGGATGGAAAATTAGGGTTTTGTAATAAGATGGGGCATACTAATTAAAGGGGGAAAAAAGTCTTGTGTAACTGAAATTATTCAAATTAATTTGTAGCGCAAATCTTTTAGCTTTTTGCATGGAATGGACAGTTTCACCACGGCATTATGAGGCTCTCCTAAACATGCACATGTTTGCTTCACATTGATTTGGGTTGTTGCTGGTATTTTCTACAGCTTTTGTAAGTCGATGTTTAAAATAACAGCAATATTGCACAATATAATATGAATCTACATAAATATATGCCTCAATATATGAAGACAAATTCATTTGACATGTTTAAGATGTCCTTTGTAATGTCACTGGTAAATGTATGCTATTTGAGTAATTTTAAGAGGATAATTACATCCATGTTGGCCATCAGTCAGGATCCTATTATCAAAAACTCTTAGCCAACATTTAACTAAAGCAGTAGTTCAAATAACTTGTGGGTGCCTTCTAGCTATAGAGATAAATATATGCAAATATATATGCATATATATTTGCATTTGTTTTCATGCAACCATGAGCTACTTCAACTTGATGAAATCAATATGATACATTTAGTATCAAAAGGTTAATATGTAGATGGCTGGCTGGACACAAAGACATAAAGATTGATAGATAATCACTGTAATTGGCTATCGGCCCAACTTTTATTACTGGTGCAGCCAAAGATATAACAATGTATATTAATTCTTAAATTGTGTATTGGATTGACTTGAAAGAAAGACCAAACCAAGATGTCAGCGTACATCAGTTTGCAAACAATTTGCAAACAATTATAACCATTTTATTTAAAAAATATATGTTTTGAAGGGACAATGTTTTTTTTTTCCAGTTTGGCACATCTTATCCACTATACAGATATGAAATTGTACATATTACAATACAAAAGGAAAATGGGAAGAGAAAAGCATTCAGTTTTGCACAAAGAGTTTGGAAATGAGTAGGGATTCTTTTAGTTTTCTCTTTTTTTTTTTTTTTTTTTCCCATTTCAGCGATTTTCAGCAGGGAGAGAAGATCTAGAGGATGACGAGAGGAAACAAAACAGTTTACAAAGAGCCAAAGTGCAAAGGGATGCATAATTCTACAAATTTTGTGGATTTTCAGTCACTTGGTACAATTGTAGTCTTAAACAGTAAAATGTCAATGTCATGATTGCCATAACTCATAGAATTTAATTTACTTTTGTATCCATCAGAAAATGGGATCTCGTAACGTTTACTGAATGAAACTGAGAAGTGTTTTACTGAAAGTTGGACTTTTGAGCATGCAAGGGCAGCAGTTAAAGCAGTGCGAAGCTAGAGGGTAAACTTGAAATTAGAAAGGGACTTACTTGGCTTTGGGAGAAAAGATGGTTTTAACTAAAAGTGTAAAAAGTTTTTGGTTTACTTACACAGTTTGTGTTTGATGACATGATGATTTTTAGAGACTCACTTACACAAATGTGTTTTATGTAAAAGCCTGTAGCCAAATTTCCATAACCTAGGAGACAAACCCAGAAATAATACCTTCTACCTCGGCCCAAATAGAGAAATCCTCTCATTCTTGTCATATAGTACATCTTTCTTAAAGGTGCTGTGGAATTGGAGCAATGCCTCATTGTGGAGTGATATGAAATCAAAAGCTGCTCTGTTGTGTGTTTAAAGCACAAGCAATTATAATGAATCCCATTTTATTATTAAGTTGTCTTAAACTTAAGTTATCTACCAATTTGTGCCCTCTTTTCATCCTGTCAATTCATCTCAATCCCACTTACTTTCACCCTGCCCCCACTCTCAAATCGAACATGAAGTGCGAAGCTGCAGCAGCAGCTTCAGACTGATGCTAATGCACATCTTCTCTCTGCTGCATACAAATGTGTCCTCACCAAAGCCTGCTGTTTGCTTATCACTGGATCTCAATTTGCCTAGAGTATTGAGCACAGTTTAGCTCAGCACTTGTTAGTCCAAACAGGAGAACTGATATATTTGTTGAATGTGAATTCATTTTTCAGACTGCAAGTTACAATTTTATTGATGCTGTTGTATAAAATAAAACAAGTTCAGGGGAGTTGTTGCTGTTATCTCACAAATGATGACAAACAACTACATTTTACTGATGGAAGAGCTAGATGTTGCTGGTTCACTGGTGTGGGACACAGAATATTAAGATTATTTTTGCCTTGCCTTAATTGGCTCAATCTTGAACCCGTCAGTCCTGATTAGAGTGTAAGCGTAAGAGGGTGGGCTTCTGGGAGAGGTTTTTATTTTCAGCATAAAATGTTCTGGCATTTGCTCTGTTCATTGCCCTTTCACTTGCTACTCGCATATCACGTAAATCTAGAAATTGATCCTGTTATGACAGATCAGCATATTGTACTTAATTAAATTAAGCCCCAAAAATATTATGGTCACAGTTTGTATGGCCTTTACAAAATGTGTAATCCATATACAAATAATTGTACATTAAAGGTTTCTATATTTTTTTTTGTCTGTCAAATGTGAAGTTGACATCCAAGATGGTTTTTGGTTCCTTTAAAGGAGGGTAAATTGGATATTGACCATAGTTGAACACATTGTGATGTGTCCCAAAGGTTAAGGTTTTTTTTCTAGTAGCTGAGTGTGATAGACAAAAGCCCAAATGCAGAATGCCTTCTGTTTGCTGCAAATCAGGATTTTTGAGCATATGTCTGACAAAAAGAAAATCATCCAATTAATATAATTGAACATTTTTAATTCTTTGTGTAGAGTTGCAGCTACAATTTATGAAAAACAGCTTATCTGGTTTAAGATTGTTGGTTAAATTGATATCACTGATTTGGAGAATGTAATGCTTTTTCAGGTTTCTACTCTCAAACAATTGAGCATTATTAGTAAGAACCTTATTAATTTCAGTGCCTTTGATGATTTTGGGAAACAATATTTTAAATGTATTTTTTTTTTTTTACCTTTTGGAAAACAAAAAAAACGAAACATTACAAAATCGCATCCCTTCACTTTAGGTACTTTGTTAGCAAAGGGCTGTATGACCCTTTTAATTAAGCTGTGCTGCAAAATATAGACAATGTAGAGACAAATCGCACAGTTTACAATTTTCTTATTTAAAATGATTGCCCCTGGCTGATATGAACAACCTTTCGTTCATAGAAAAATAAAATCGACTATCTCCACATAGTTTCTTTACTGTCCAGTCTCTGTCTTTGTAGCATTCGATATTGATCATGTTTTCAAATGTCACTTGTAGAAATTAGGCTTTTTACAGAAACCAGAAACAAATTAAAAAAGCAAACCCTGTTTGTTCTGAAATGGTCAAATGACGAACCTTATGGTCTAGGAATAAATAGGAGTTCATACTTCACACTCTTTGTAAGGCAGTTGCTGACATTTGCACTGCCCATAGCCATTGATGATGACGAGAGCCCCTTCTTCATGGCTGGGCTCGTACTCATTATAGGGTACCTGTGTGGCTAGGTCTGCCATTGGCTGTCGCTGCTGGGTCCTCATCTGTCTGCGGTTCTGAATAGCAGAACAGTGGCGTATCCTCCGCAGGGTGGGGGGGCAGCACTTTCGTGAGATATACACAACAAAAATTATGAAAAAGAAAGAAAAGAGAAGAGCCATAGTTCCAATGATGACCCTATGAGTCATGACAGTGTTGTCGATGGCTAAGAAATCATCTGTTACAGCTGCCTCTTCCAGCAAAGCAGTAGTTGCTTCAGCAGTGCTTGGTGTTTGTGTTGTGGTTGTGGTGGTTGTGAGTGTGGTAAAGCTCCCAAAATCCTCTGCATAGTCCTGTGTGGGGGTTGGCTGCATAATTCCAAACAAGGAGCTTGTGATCTCAGCAGCCGTAGTAGTGTCTGTGGTTGTACTGATGGTCTGAATGACTGGTGCTGAAAAATTCTGGCAAAGCTGGAATCCATAGACGGCGTCAAGTATCTCCTCCCCTTGGGCATATTCGGGACTATGGCAGACAATGGAATGTTCCCACCTTCCCTTGAAGGCGCTCAACCACGTGGCCAAAGAGCAAATCCTTTTGGTACATTCCCAAAGGTTGCTGGACAGTCCAATTGTACTCAAAGACTGCCACATATCCAAGACTTGGGGCTCCAAGCTGCTTAGTTTGTTGTTATCCAGTAGCAAAATTTTTAAATTTGGCAGCGTTTGAAACACATCAGGTGTCAGGACACGGATTTCGTTTCCTGTGAGGTCCAGCTTCTCTAAAGTGGTCCAGGTCCACTCCATGCCACACGTGACATTGTTGATCTTATTCCACTGGAGATAGAGAAACTGGAGGGCAACGAGACGAGGGAAATGGGCCAAGTTAATCTTGGTCAGCTGATTGTGCTCCAAGTGGAGCTCTTTGAGTTTAATGAGCCCAGCAAATCCATTCCGGGCAAGGCTCCGTAGACGGTTGCTGCTCAGGCCCAGATATTCCAGGTTGCGACAGTCCCAAAACGCTCGCACAGGTGTAGTGCGAAGTAAATTTGAGCGGAGGTGAAGTATCTGGAGCTTCCTAAGTCCATGAAACAGTTCTGGCTCCAATGATGTCATCTGATTGAATGAAAGGTCCAGGATCTGAAGGTTGATGAGGTGGATGAAGGTTGTGTTGGGCAACTTGGTGATACGATTGGAGCTCAGGTTGAGGTCCTTCAGTTTATAGAGCCCTTGAAAGGCATCCTCTTGTACAGTGGTGATCTGGTTGTGGTCTAGATGTAGCCAGGTGAGCTGGCTGAAACCGTAGAACTGATCAGGGGAGAGCTCAGTGATGCTGTTGTGGCGTAGCGACAACCCCAGGGCGCCCTTGTCCACACCATCTGGTGGTGCCTTAAGCTCTTGGGTGTCGCAGTAGAACTGCAGGTCCTCACAGCGGCATTTTTGAGGGCAGGTTGTGCATGATGCAGGAGACAGCAGACACGCTAGGAGCATACTGATCACACTCACAGCCACTGGTGCAGGTCCCACCAATGGCCACCTTGAATGGAAACCTGGGTCGGTTCAAAGAAAACAAAATGAACTTTTGGGGCGGGAAAGCTAATCTCTGCAGAGCACCTATTATTAATTCAGATGAGAAATGGTGCCAATTTTCTCCATCTTTCCGGACCTTTAGCAGGCAAGACATTTTACATTTCCAACTTTACTAAATGCACACGAGCATGTTGCCCTCAATCACAGCTTTAAAAAGGACATAATATGATGAGGAATATACTTATCAATTACACGTGACCTGCTGTTGGTTTTCTTGCTTCTAAAATTAGGCTACCCTGCTCTTTTTTTTTGTGCTATAATAATTAAATGCAAATTTACTGTTGAGAATCAAAAAACGTTCCCCCAGATTTCTACAGAAATATTTGAGAACAACTAATTTTATTTTCTAAGACGCATCTTCCTAACTTATGTCAGTGAAGAGCAGAAAATTGGAGGGTGGTGGGGTGGTATTGCAGTACATAAATGAAGCAGAAGAGCTTTTAGTTCTCAACCTCTCGCTTTTTACTTGTATATCCTATTCATGACCAGAGCTGACGTATAAAAGACTAACTTACCCATTCTTTTGTGTACATCGGAGGCTGCATTCAACTGTCCTTTTCCAAAGACTCTTGGAGCAACGGGATGGAAGAAAAATCCAAAGGGAAAAAGCCCTTTTGAGTAAACACAAAAGGAATCGGCTTCTTTTGAAATAAAGCAATTCTGAGCCCACCCGATTGAAACAAAATGTAAAATTCCATGTCCTAAGATGTTTATTCCTTGTGATTTTGCCAGAGTCTCCTAAAATCCAAGCACAAAGAAGAAATAAATCTTTTCTCCTTCAGCCCACAAATCCTTGATAGAAATGTATATAATATATTTATCAAGTTAATCAGTTAGATCCAGAGTGACTCCAGTCAGCAGCTCCCTCTTCTTTCTCTTCTTTTTCTTTTACCTTTTTGATTTCCTTCCACTGCAGTGATATCTGTGACGTTTTAATTGAAAATCAAGTGCTTTTCTTTCATGGCTCTGGTCGTCCAAGCCTAACTTGTTGATGGCAGGCAGAGATCTTGCGTCTGACGCCGGCTCGGTCTCGGCAGAGCCTCTGCAGAGCTGTGAGCGGAGCCCTCATCCGCTAGCTGAGACGCAGAGAGAGGAAAAAAAAGCAGAGCGGGGAGTCGGGGATGTTATTCTGTGCTTTTTGTTGCAGCCACTCTCTGCTGCAGAGTGGTGGCAGCCTGGCGTCGATCATCACCGCTGTTTCTCTCTCTCCCGTGTTTTCTCTCTCCCACACACGAACAGCCTCTCACTCTGCTGCTCAGTCACTTGCTCCCTGCCTCATACACAGTTCTTGTGCACCTTAGTCTTCCTCCACCTCCCTTTTGCTTCCCCTTTCCCTCCCACTGGCTCGTCACCATCAGAATATTGATACCTTGAACGTGTTGCCGCAGCTTGCTGTTGAAATTAACCACAGCTATAAATCTCAGCCTCTCCATGCTGTTGTTCTACTAGCAGCGAATATGTAATAGAATAACCCCTGTGTAGTCAAAGTTTTGGCTGAAAGAGCATGACTGACAATGTACTGCATTGCCTCATATATAATACATTCCCTCTTACTGTAGTCGTCATTTTCATATCTTACCCTGTCCTTTCCTTCCACTCCTGCTATGTAATGCATGCACAGCTGCTGAGTGGAGTAACTAAAACTTGCTTTCTAAAGGTTACAGAAAAGGCTGAATGTTCTGTTATGCACAGTGTGGGGCCAGGTCACGGGAAAACAAAATGTAGGACTTGTCATATAAATTTGACATTAGCAGTGTAATCTAAATGTGAATTCTCTTTGCAAGAGCCTTTTCCAGTAAGGAGGGCACTTTTCTGGGACCATTATTTAGTAGTTTTGTCTCCACTTTAGGAACCAGGGCCAAATCAGATTAGAAATTTACCCCAGAAACCAATCTCCTTTGATTGACCTAGAGAAAATGAGGAATTGGGCTACAACTTTTTCCTGTGTAATAATTTCTAGCTTTTACCTTACATTTATCCCTTGAGTTAATATTTTCGGTCAATGTTTGTATTATACAACAGGAGAAACTGACATTTTTCTTTGTCATTTTAAACCAAGTCACTAATGTTTGAATATTGATGTTTTACAGGGCTGGAATTGAAATGTGCTAATACAGTTATCTAATCTTGATGGAAATATTCATGAAATAAATGAAGCATGGACATTTGCTTTGAGCTGAAGGAACAAAGAGTAAACGCTCTTGAACAGCATTAGCCATGTCTAGGGATTTACATCAGTAATGTTGGGAATAAAGACAATGTAAGCTGTGTTTTCTGATGCAGATTTCAGATTAGACAACTTGAGTTGTTGATGTTCATTTAGTGCAAATAAAGGGTAGAATTAAAACGAACATTTAATTAAAAATGTTGCAAGATTTATTTTTATTCAATCGTTGTCTAATTTGCTCCATTAGTTTTCATATCTTGAAACTAAATGCCAATCTGGCAAGTGACTTTCTGGGCCACTTGCCAGCATTTCCCACTAACGTAGGGTCCCTTGCCGGGTGTAAGGTGAGTATGTGAGGAAAAGCGTAGACATTTTTGGGTTATCCATCTTTTTTTTTTTTTTTTGACGTTGGAGATGAATTGTACAAGGGAATATTATATTAAAATCCTATGAGACTTGAGATGTTATTCAATGAAACTAAGGTTGTCTAGTTCGAATCATTTGACCTGTTTTTGTTGGAGAGAATATGACTAGCTGGAGTGTTATAAAAGATGTGGCGAAGAAACTGCTGCTATAATAAGCACCTGAAGATCTCTGGACCCTCTGGCAGAGATATGAAATATAGGCTAGGCATGGATGGAACAGGATTGAAATGGTAGGTGTAAAGCAGGCTAAACCTCTTTGCAGCACTGGATCCAGAGAACACAAAATCATGGAGGATTTGTGCTCTTGGCTCTCTCTGGTTCCCAACTATCTGCATAACCCCTCCACCCAATAGGCAGAGGGCAGCAGGGGGAGAGAGAGGAGGTCAGTCCCACCACTATCCATGGTGTTAGTTGCACTTGATTTCAGCAATATAAGGGGGATAAAATGCCTAGAGCTTCACGAGTTGGTTGTCTTTTCCTCTGCAGGCTTTTTTTAATAATGTTTTTCAGAATGGGTGCATCTCATGCTCAGCTCCTCGGTCTCCCTCCATCTCTCCATGTTTCTTGAAAGTTTTACATTTTGAGGTTATGCTTGAGCGAGTTGTAGAATGTGACTGAGCATTTCTTTGCTCTCAGTGGGGAGTTGTGGTTAGGACCGACTGCTGTGCAGCACTTTGTGGTGTGACTACTGCCTATAATGTTTAAATGTTACTGTACATAATTTACACAGTCAACCAGCTGCACTTAATTGTTACTTTTTATTCAACATACATGCCCTTTTGACAGTCTGAAGAGCTGCACATGCAGGGCAAACTGGGGATGTTTTTAGAGTATTTACAGTAGTTTCTTCAGTTTTTTTTCAATCAAAAGCTTTCTATGTGTGATCAAACAATAACCATTTTCATTTAAGTTTAGATGCATCTAAATTCATGATTTTTTCTTGTTCTAGTTGTGATTTTCTTTCTTTTTTTTGAAGTACTTTTCCCATCTCAAAAAATAAGATGTGAAAACCCAGGGCTCAGCCTGTAATGTTTCACAGGAAGAGCACATTATTTTCAAAATGTTGCCATGATTGCAATGCTGCAAAGCTTTCCAAAACACTGTTGTATTATGCCTCAGCTTAGAAATGGTGACTCTCAAGCCACATCTTTCCATGTCTTTTCAAACCGCGCGCAACTTCCCTTTAATTGGATGCGAGGTCCGGTCCGAAAGGGGCCACTTTGGTGTCACTCCATAACAATTTGCTGCAGCAATCTTAGTACCTGTAAAGCAAGTAACATTTACATACCAATTACAACAGGGAGCAAGCCTGAACCGTGGAATGTGAACATGTAATCACATTACACTGCAGCACTCACAATCTGGCTGATTGCATTAATACACAAATAAATAATTACAGCAGGTGGCTGCAGGTTAAATGAAAGAAGAAATATTTTCTTGGATGATTGCTGCTGGTGTTCTCCTTCATATTCAGCAAAATTCTTTTACTCAAAAGCTCACTCTTGGTGTTAAGATCTGGCATTTTCCTAACAGTTTATTAGCTAATGTGGTGGTTTTTGCTGCAGGGGGACATTTCTGTGTAAATTACATAAAATAAAGAACAAAAACTTCCCAACTTTGCTCCGAGTAGGACAACATCTTCAATCTGAACCACTGTTTTTTTTTTGTTTTGTTTTGAATATGGCGGCCATCTAAATGTAGATGGCCACCATATTGAACGACAAAGGGAAGGATTCACCAGCCGATTTATGTGGAGTATGTTTGTTATAAGTCAAAGAATGTCACATCTTTTATCTGTCAAAATAAAGTTACAAAAGTCAATAAAAGCAGGGATTTCTTCTTCCAAAATTATTTATTATTTATTGTAGTGTCTCCTATAAAAGAAACTCTTCGTGTTCATTTTTTGTCGACCTGTGTCTTTGAACACGATGCGCAAGATTCATCACAACGCATCAGCTTAATTAAATCCTTGAGTGTTTTAACATCTGTCTAGTACAAGTCCCTTACAAAATGGATCCACGGTTAATGCTGCCATCTAATGCTCAGCATTTCCTTCTTTTATGTTTCAGGCAGGAAGAAAAGACAAGAGCGATGCTCTGAACACAGCCATCGACAGGATGACGAAGAAGACCAGAGATCTTCGCCGACAGGTATGTTGTTGCAAGCTTTTGTCTTTTCAGCTCTCGTAAAACCTTTTTGTTTTTGTGCTCAATGAACTGTTCAGATCAAAAGACATTGTCATCAAATATCTTTGGTATAGTTTTCTTTAAATATTTTTAAAAAATGTATAAATCTAATATTAAGGATTTTTTTCAAACTTTCTTTTCTTTCAGTCTCGAGACGTTTTTCTGTGCAACTAGGATATTAATATTCATGTAGAAATATGCAGGTAACACCTTTGTTGTGTTTTCTGTTGGTTTCCAGCTGCGTAAAGCCGTGATGGACCACGTCTCTGACTCTTTCCTGGAGACTAATGTTCCCCTTCTCGTCCTGATTGAAGCTGCCAAGAATGGCAATGAGAAGGAAGTAAAGGAATATGCTCAGGTGTTTCGTGAGCATGCCAACAAGTTGATTGAGGTAATTAAAAACATTTACCTTAATATATGTTTGGTATATTTGATTTTTGTTAACATTTTTGATTTATGGCAGAATTGAAGAATCCACTTGCAAATGAAACAATAGTTTCTCTTTTACTGGGTTGAGATGTTGTTGCTGTAAAGGGCACATTCTGTTCTCCCTATACTGTGCTATCAGATTACATAATGATCTAAGGTTAATCAGCTGTAATCTTTGTATCTGCTGTACTCTACTTCAAGGTTAACAAAAATCAGTGATGTGAAATAATGTAAAGATTTATTTCTTTATAGAAACCTCTGAATGCTCACTGGTAGCACATGTAACCATAGCTTACAGGGTGGTGAAATGGATTTATCAGTTTATATCTGTCAGTGAATGCTAATTAGTGGTAATTACCTTTAATGTGAGTGATGTTGTTGCAGCTGATGTAAAACAGATCAAAGTTGCCAGGGGATCCTGATGCTGATCATTACTCCCTTCATCAGACCTAGAATGTCTAGACATTGGATAGATATTATTAATTTATACCTCTGCTCATGGGTCACAGGCAGCACATGCAAACTTGCAATTAACTGCATCTGCGTAGCAAATTTAAACATGTTATTCCAGTTGAAACAGTTTATGCATTGGCTTTCATTTACATTGACGTCCATCTTTAGAAAGGTTGCACGCGGATCCTGTTAGGCTGCAACAACTGTCATTCCCTGAAAAGTCTATATTTAATGCATTTGTTCAGATCTCGTTTTTACATGTTTTCTAATGCTTCTGTTGGAGAAAGAGTTGATACATTTTAAGTAACTCATCCCCTTGAATGACTGGCTGTAAGTACTGACTAAATCACTAAATTCAGTCAAGGCAAGGCAGTGTTCTCATTCGCCAGGGGAACCCGTTGAAGCGTTGGAGGGAAAACGGGACCGCACTGGGGTGTAAACCCTTAAGTAGCTCCTAAAGGCCTGAGTGTCATGAGCTTGACATTGGAGAACTTTTTAATGCTTGTTCTTCTTCTGCAGGCTCATTGAAACAGACTGAACAGTCAGTGTGTAGATTTAGTACTGTGATGCTGTATGAAGTTAACTTTTTATTTATTTTTTTTTAATTTTGGTGATTCAGTCCTTTTCTTCAGTTAAGTGGGACGTTGGCATTTCTACATGGCATGCATCAAAATATTCAAGGTCTGAACAATGAATTCGAGGAGCAGGATCAAAAATGCTAATATAGAGCTGGGCTCCCTTGTAATCGTAACAGCTTTATCTGTCACATTGTGTTACAGTCTGTTGTATTAATGTTGCTTCTAAAGTTGAACATAATTGATACATTTACATTTTCATAAGATTAATCCAAAAACAAAACACAATAATACTTAACCAGTTTTTATAGATCATACAGCAACCTGCATTATGTGCATGATAATTAGCATGACAACATTGTTTCTGTTCAGGAATTGATGTATTAAGTTTATCCAGGCATATACCCAAAAGGCTTTTTTTCCATGTTTTGAGGTTAATCTTCATGATCAATTTCTGATTAGCTAACATTTTGGATATTTTTACCAAGTTGTAATGGTTTTTAGCACAACTTTTTGGCCAAACCAAGACATAAACTTGTTTTCATCTGACTACACATGTTTTGATATCTCTTCCTTGGAGGTGAAAGATGACCCACATTATTCAGCTTCTGAGAATTTGTAATTCAGTTTTATTAGTTTATTCAATTCCCTCAATAGTTTGCCTGCTGCCAAAAGAAGTCGTTGAATGCTGCTAAAATTTGTTTTGTTTTCTTTGATTCACAAATTGTGTCTTCCAATCTGGTTGTTTATTACATGTCAAACTAACTGGCATTGACTAGTGGTCCTTATAGAAATCCACTAATCAAAAGATTTGGGGTATTTGATTATTTAGAGCCAGGTGGTTAATGTTCTTATCCTTACAATGCATTAATGAAACGAATACCACATGCTTAAACTATTTCAACAAAAACTTTTGAGTAACCTTTCTGAAGTTACTGAGAAATTAGTGTTGCCTTGAAATACCCTGACTGGAAGTTGCAGTCAATCCTCTGGTCAGCAAGGTTTATTACAATTAACATAACCTGGAGTTTTTTTTTAAAAAATCTTTATAGTAGTATGTTTGGTTCTTGATCATCCAGAGAAGGAATATGCAATAAAAGCAAGACCCACTGTTTATTTCTTGGACTAACCTGAACTGGGGTCTGTTTTTTTATGAATAGTGCAACTGCAGTACTGCCCAAGGCAAAGTGGCTTGTTGGTTCACACATTGTACAGAATATGAGTGACCCATATTCAGAGAATGAAGGAACAAAGAAATGGATTCATTTTACTATGCCCCAAGCTTTCTGGATCTCTGGCAAGCCATCATAACAAAGCAATTAAGTTACATAGAAGGTTAGTTTCAACTAAACCTTTTTGTATACATCTATTCGCTTGTATCCAATGAGCACAAGAGCAAAAAAATAATAATAAAAGATAAAAACATAGAAGGATCTAAAATGTTGCCATGGACCAGAACTTGAATAGGATGGTATGTCTCCCAGTGGAAAATGCTATAATCTATAAACCCGTAAATCAATTACTGAATTTCTGCTTTTTGATGGGTACATTTTCACCCAATCCTTAATTCTTGTTTGCTTGCATGCAAACATTTTGAGTCGGATACATTTCATCTAACACTGAAAAAACTGGCTCCACTTTTACCAGCTAAAAGAAGTATTCACACATTTTGTGAATACCTATATCTCTTTTAGGTTTGTACATTGAAAGCTTTTAGTAGTTTACAAGTTAAGAGGCATACACGCTGTATCCTAAGATGCAATTGGAGCCTATTGAGCCTGTACAGTTAGGCTTAAGATTCATTAATATAATATAATATAATAATACATATAGCATATAGCTTATATAGCATTGTTCTTATATTCTAGTTATGCTTTTTTAAACTTCTGGTGAAATAATTTCTACTTGTACAATTGGTTAGTTAAAATGCAATTGGAAAAAAACTTACAACATTTTCAGAAACCAGAAATACTGTGTCTCTTTATAAACGTGTTGCTGTAACTTGATTAAATAAAAATGATTTGCATATGATAATGAAGGGCATCGACTCTGTAATCTCTCTTATGACATTTAAAATGGTTTGTTGTAACATCACAGGTAGAGCTGTGCTGGATAACCTTGACGGGTGAATCAGCCTGTCTGGGTGGTTTTCCAGCAGCTCTGTTGGTAAAAGTTTATCAAAGAATAAATGCACACTTCAGACAGAATAAAGAATAAATACACGTCTCGTACAATTTTTCCCTCTTTTCTAAACAATCTTTCACCTCTAGTTGAGGATAGAGGGTTCACCCTGTGGTCTCTGCATGTCTTTCAATGTTGCTGTAGAGTACGTTGCTATCAATGTTTCAGTACTTCACCAATAGAGCTGAATAAGCGCTTCACATCAGAAAGATTGCTCAAGACATTTAAGGTGAGGAAGCATTTTGGGGAAATACAAGATATTTCACCATCTAATTCAGCTCACCACTTCTCTGGCCACAGGCATTCTGCTTGTTTTATCTTCCACAAAATTAGAGATTCTTTATGGCAATTTGATAACTAAGTAGCTACCTGCCACAATAACGCTCATGCTCTCAGTTACACAGTTATTTTAATGCAGCTTTAGATTTGTGTCACTTCTTAAAGTTGTATCTAATCAAAAAGTTTTTGATTAAGAAGTGATTTTTTGTTTTCCTCTCACAAATCTGATTGATTTTTTTTTTTTTGGGTCCTCTATATTGTGAGACCCTGATAAGAGCAAGGAAATTGACTGAAAATAATTCCAGCTTTGGTGCAGTCATGATTGTTTTTTTTGGGGGGTTTTGTTGCATTTGAAAGTGATTATGTTTCAGCACATTTTCTGTCCATTGGATAATCCCATTTTGGCACAGTTCCTCATATCCCAGGCATTCTGTTTCAGCATTGTTGCCAGCACACCCCAACCAACAAATAGGAATCCTAAACTCCCTGACCTAAATTCAAATAAATATGCATAGATATGTAGTTCTCCTTTAGAGGATGCTAGTTTTATTAGTTATAATTGAAGGGAAGCTTCATTTGTGGGTCCCAATAGGAATATTCCTTCTGAATGTGGAAATGTTAACGGCAAGAGGACGAGGTTTGTTCAGTTTTGCTCTTTAGTCCTCTTGCTGCTGCTGAGTTCTTTTCAAAGTGTGGACTGTTTGCCTCTCCAGGAGGGTGATGGCAATCTGGCTGCCTGTTTATTTAGTCACTCAGAATAACTATATCCTTGAGTAATCAGCTACTACTTTGATTTGCATTAAGTGAAATGTACTACTGTTTTTTTGTGGGGGGGAATTGGGGGGTAACGGCCTTATCTATCCAATCAACAATGTAGCTTTTGTCGTTCTACTTTTCCAGTTGCCCTCTCTGTCATCAGACTGTGTCATTTTAGCAGCTTTATGAATTAATCTGCAACATTGAGCTCGTATTCCTCAAGGATTAGTTGCTTGGCAGAGCCGTTCTACTTCTGATCAATAAGAATAAAGCAACCTAAAATACAAATTTTTTAGTTTAATTATGCATATGTGTCCTTTTCTCCCCCTCCTTTATAACGTTTCTATGCCAGTGGCTGTTTTCTGCTTAAAAATAGATTTATTTGTGCTCTCTATTTAGGTGGCCAACCTGGCGTGCTCCATTTCCAACAATGAAGAGGGAGTGAAGCTGGTCCGCATGGCAGCCTCTCAACTGGAAGCTCTGTGCCCCCAGGTAACGAGGTGTTTTGTAGTTATCATTTATCCAGTGCAGTGATTGTGCTCGTCTCTTACAGCTTTACACCATTTGTCTTGGTGTACTTGTATTGCATGTTTCAAATAGATTTTTTAGGGCAATATGAATATCTGATTTTCCATTTCTGTGTTCAGTTTGATGGAAATGATGGGTACACTGGTTTTTATCGGTGTGATGTATGAGGTTCTCGCAGTAGAATAACGTTGCTTAAAAATAAGCGTTTTTGTATAAACATTTAATGCAATTTCTTAACCTTAGACATCTGAATTAAATTGAAATAATACATATTCCTGCTTACATTATCAAGTTATAATGATGTTGCAATGTGTTTGTTTTTATAGACTTAAGCGGAAATATAGAATTACCATTTGCTCACTTCTGTGGTAGCTCAAGTGACTTTAGCATAAACTTATTGCTCATAGTAAAATACAAGGTTAACGAGCTGTAGGTTGATTAATTGAGCTGTTTCCTGCTGGCTGTTTTACAGACATGCCATTCATAGCTTGTCAGGTTTAGCTTTAAAATGTTACATTTTTAAGAGTGATATGTGCCTCTACTTAAGTTTTCACCCCATGACTCCCTATTTGAGCACCTGACAATGTTGCAACATGTGAGAGAGGGGCAGCCCTTCGTTATTTTACTCTCCACACAGCTGAAGAAAGCTCATCACTCTGTTCCCTTTTCTAGCATTTCACTAAAAATAATTCATATCTATGAACAGAATAACTGGGCCACTTATGGAGTCTGAATTTGATTGTTTTTATGGCATAAGAGTCTCATTCCTTTGATTAGCTTCTGTCCTTCAAAAATACTTGAATCTGTAAATTTAACATAATGTTAAAATTAACATAACTCATAGAATACATAAACACATTACTGTAGACAACACAAGCTATTTTTCCCGCAACTTGGCTTTTTTTTCCTACATTGCCATGCTAATCACTGTTTCATTATTTATTCATAGGAGACGTTTAACCTCTGTTCAGTCTGGTGCCACTAGACTTTTTGAGCTTAAATCCACAGAAGTACTGTCCCATCTTTCAAAACCTGCCGCTCATAGTTCAGCCCCCCTCTGTCCTTGAAACCCCTCATCACTCTGAGGGATGAATTTGCCTCTTGATAGAATCTGAACATTGAGAGGGGAGGGCTTTGTGCAATCAGCGTATGCTAATGTTGTGGCTGAGGGCTATAGTGTAATTGGGCTTTAATGGTTGTAATTTGGCGATTACAGGTGATTAATGCAGCACTAGCCCTCGCTGCCAAGCCCAACAGTAAGGTGGCCCAGGACAATATGGACGTGTTCAAGGATCAGTGGGAAAAGCAGGTTCGTGTCCTCACCGACGCCGTTGATGACATAACATCCATTGACGACTTCCTGTCTGTGTCTGGTAAGTGACAATTACAGTTATATTGACACAAAAGGGAAAAAAGCAGTTCTGAATGGTTACAAACTGATTTTTACTAGAATACATGTGTATATTCTACTACACCAAAATGTACACCTCAGTTTGTATCAAAATTGGGCAAAATGAGGAATGCATCAGAAGATGTGTAGATATTTTGTTTTCTCTGGAAGATGTGAGCCAGGTCTTATTGGGCTGAACCTGAAGGGTCATTAGAACGACATCGAACATCGACATCCTGTGCCGTCAGGGCACACAAATGGTTTGTCAGGTGTGCCCTGTGAGCGTTCTCATTAAGCATTAAGTAGAGTGATTTCACTCACCTCCACCCAAGGACAGGCAGCAATTTACACAGTGGACATTTACATTTTACAGGCATCCCATTGATAAGCAGTCAAAGAATTAGTCTTTTATCCTTTTCAATAAGCTTTGTTATGCCGTTGTAAACTCAAAATTTATCCAACCCGCAATAAAACGTTTCATTTCCATCTTCTCATCTCATCAATGCATATTTTTGAATTGTCTCTCTGCAGAGTAGTAACATTGGAAATAAAACATGCTCTCGTATCTGAATGTTCTCAGAGAACCACATCCTGGAGGACGTGAATAAGTGTGTCATTGCCCTTCAAGAGAAGGATGTTGATGGTTTGGATCGCACAGCTGGGGCTATCCGAGGCCGGGCTGCCAGGGTTGTCCATGTCGTCACCTCTGAAATGGACAACTACGAACCCGGAGTCTACACAGAGAAGGTTCTGGAGGCTACCAAGCTCCTCACTGACTCAGGTAAGATTAAAAAAATATGTTGATGTCTTAAAGAAAGGTAACCAATTAGAATTTTAGCTGTTCTTACCTTTTACCTTTTTTCTTTTTTTTTTTTTTTATTAATTCCTTTATTAAGTTAATGAATACAAAAAATTATAAAATCTTAACAGATCTGTAGTTTACTTTCTGCTTAAATTTAGAAGAAATTTTCTTACTAAGTTAGATAGAGTTAAAGTGATGAAAAAGGTAAAATATCCTTTTAAGAGGGACATGGATGACAAAAAAATTTTAACTTTATTTTTTAGTTTTTACTTTATTTACTGTCTTTCTGATGCTTTTCATCTTTGATGCAGTGCTTAATCGGACTATCTTTCACTTAATCCCAGTGTATTGAAAAATTAAATACTATCTAGAACTGACTTTCAAACTAAAATATTCTTATGTGGAAAGTGTATTTATTTTTTTTCCAGTCATCCCACTGTTCGCTCTTCCCACATTGGGTAATTCATCCTGTGACTCACCATCTGTACAGCAGTTGCTATTCAGTTGTCAGAGAGAATTGAATAACTTAGCACAAGTTGGATCATAGAAGTCATTTTGTCCAAATAATGTGCTATATCATTAGTCAGCCAGCATGTATCTGTTAGCTTCCATCACTAGCAAGCTAATGTGACAGAAAGATTTTTTGGTTGTCAGATTTGGAAATGGCTCGTCCCCCTTGAGGGTGGGCCCATTAGCAGTCATAAAATGCAGACAGATTTTCTTCTGAGGACTTCAAACAAGCCGAAGCAAGGTGTTGAGCCTTTTATTCTCAATACACTCGGGCCTTGTGTTCGAGTTGCATACATTGAGGTTACTTTTCATGATTTTTAAAATGCTTTCTCAGTAGCGGGTGTTTTTCTTCCCTCTTTATAGAGATTAATTCATCCAAAAACAATTGCAGTTGAATAGATGTGAGTGTTTAAATTTAAATGAGAACATGATTTAATTACCATATTTCACTTCATAACTATTTCCAGTCGACAGGCAAAAAGCTTAAAGATGGATTACATCAGCGCATTACTAACGAGAAAAAAATAGTTGCTGCAACAAAATTCATCAAGTTGGCATTTTATTTTGAGGCAATTAAATGTTGCTGGCATTGGACTTCGAAGTTAATGTGAATTAATAAGATTTTCCTTTTAAAGTTAAGAACACTGAAAATCTGATTCTTCTGTATACAGAAGCCTGCAGGCTGTAAGTGATTTGTAAGCCCAAAACAAAATCCTCTTTGTTGACGCTGCTGCACTCCCCCCCTTCTACATTTGAATCCTGACATCCAAGCTTCTGCCACGAAGAAGCAGCTAAATCCTAAAAACTGAATTTGAAGCGATGCAAATGTGTGGAAAAAAAGGCCCCAAGAGCAGTTTTTAAATTGTCACTGGGGCAAAATGCATGCCCGTTGGGGCAGCTTTGTGAAGTCTTCTGTTGAAAAAACTCTTAATGCAAGATTAGATCTTTTCCTTTAAGCAGTGTCATGTATTTTGAATGCAGCCTTCTAGGGCAGTAAACTGTGAAATTCAATTCTCTAAATGTAGTTATCAAATCTTCAAGTTATTCAGATTTTAAGTCAGTTGACAGTTTCATCATAATGTTAGATTTCTGATCTGAGATAAAATATAATTTGGAAAACGCTGTGAATCCCTGCCTAATGTCTTTTTTTTTGTTCTGTGTTCTTTATTTCACTAGACTTCTGGATTATGCAGCATATTTTTTTGTAACAATTGAAGAGTTATTTTGGTGGAAAACATGTTTGTTGACAGTCTTCTTTCCTCCTTCCCCTCCTTGCCTCAGTCATGCCACGCTTCACAGAACAAGTAGAGTCTGCAGTGGAGGCCCTGAGTGCAGGTTCACAACCTGTAGATGAGAATGAGTTCATTGATGCATCGCGTCTGGTTTATGACGGCATCCGCGACATACGCAAGGCTGTTCTTATGATCAGAGTAAGTTGCAGAGTTTTTTTTTTTTGTAACTTTATGCTTCTCCTTTTTCTTCTTTCTGAAAATGTAAGGACTTGCTTGAAAAGCCTCTGGCTTTTATTCAAAATTTAAAAGTTCCTTATAGCATACGTAGTAAGCACTTTCATTTCTGGCTTTCTTTTTCACAATTCTTTTGTATGTTATTACAGAAAACCTACAATTTAATTGTAGTTTTAATTTAATTGTAATTTAATGTTCCAGCTGAAAAATAAAATTATAAGTTACAAAAGAGGGCTCTTAACTCGGTCCCTTCTGTGATACATAGCTAAGTTTCATTATTGACGGCTCACAAAGATTTTGATGTCACCTTATTGCCCTGTACATATTGATTCAACAGTAAATATTACTATCATGTTGTTATCCATTTCTGACCTTTTTTAATCCGGCTGTAATCTTTCTTGTTTCTTGTAGTGCTAATGATGGTTTAGATGTGACCTTACTTTATTTAAATCCTATTTTATCCAGCTTAGTTTTACGCATTAGTTTACTTTTGCTTCTTGTTTTTGAACATTGTTTTTTCTTCATTACTTCCTAAACTCTATTTACGTTTCCTTTTTAGTCTTTCCCTTTGGTCTCTCTATTAAATTGCATTCTTGAAAGAGGATTATATATTCCTTCTGACAGCTCTTTGTCTCGTCAATATGTCCTCCTAATCAGCCTATTTCAGTGTGTTTATAGGGCTGCAGGCACCAACTTAATTGCAGATCAATCAGTATAAATAAAGCCCTGTAGCTTATTAACCTTAGAAATGCAAATTAGAGTTTCTCCTCATTTTGTTGTGGTTGAATAATTTTTTCGCCCCATATAATAAATATAATTAATCGAAAGACCTTACATTTTTTTGTCAGGAGTTAAAATAACTTGACTAATAGCCAATATTTACCTTAAAACACTATCTTGCGTATTTTGTGGAGTTTGTTTTATGCCTTGTGCTATTTTTAGCACTGCAGGAGAAACTTTGTGTGCAATTTTCAGAAGCCACAAATGAACTTTTCTCACGAAAGAGGCGACCTAATTGACCAGGCATGCAGTCTGGTTCAGCAACAGCCTTTAGATGTGTGTGGGTTAATGGCTTTTGCCTGAGCAGAACCATAACTGAGACAGATGGTAGTGGGGAGCCATTGAAGCATTCCTTTACTGACTGACAATGAGCTGACTACAAAGCTCTATGCAGCTCTAAAAAGTGAAATGGATAGTTATAGGGGAACTGGTATAACTACTTAAGACTGCCACGTTTTTATATGTTTTACATGATGACTGTGTGTAATTCAGAACCTTATTATGAACTAAATGATGCAAGTTGTGCAGGTTGGATGCATTTCGCTGTCCTTAACCAGCAGCACTTGAATCTTTTGAATTGGCTTCATTTGTCCACATGGCATTTTCTTCGCTGTCATTTAAGCTCTAAAACAGTTTATTGGTTTTCATCAATTATGGTGCTCAGACATGAACAAAAGGCAAATGAAAGCTGGCCTATTATGTATTTGCATTTGCATTATAATGAGCATTTGATTTAAGATGGACATTTTAATTAGCATTCCTTTGCTGTACTGCAGCGCATGGGAACTGCACTCCGTTCCTATCGGCCCCAGCTCCTCTCTTGTCATCCAGATTAAGCTATTAACACTGGCTTTATGGGCTTGGCTAAACACTACATGGAGGATCAGCGCGCGCGTGTGTGTGTGTGTGTGTGTGTGTGTGTGTGTGTGTGTGTGTGTGTGTGTGTGTGTGTGTGTGTGTGTGTGTGTG